>VMDO01001017.1:146705-170251 GCA_007922755.1 Pedetes capensis
AAAAAAAAAAAAAAAAAAAAAAAAAAAAAAAAAAAAAAAAAAAAAAAAAAAAAAAAAAAAAAAAAAAAAAAAAAAAAAAAAAAAAAAAAAAAAAAAAAAAAAAAAAAAAAAAAAAAAAAAAAAAAAAAAAAAAAAAAAAAAAGCCACTTGCCTTGCAGAGGGACCAACAACACCTAGCTTGTAGATTGCACTGGTTACTCACCCTTCCATAACTTTATGTTATAATCTTGATTATATTCCACAGAGAAGCTACATATTTGACCTTTGGAATAGAATACCCATAACACCAAGCTATATTACCAAGATTCTGAAGTCTAAACAAGTAGAAGTAACTGGGACTCTTCCAAGAAAATGAAAGCTTACACTTAAGCAAGCTGTAAGAACTCTATAGTTATTGATGTGCATAGAGGTATTCATAGAGTAAGTATTAGAAAAAGCAGATTGGGCTGAGGGTATAGCTCAGTTGTAGAGCACTTGTGTGGTATGCTCAAGGTCCTGGGCTCAATCCCTAGCACAAGAAACAAAGGAAAAGAAAAGAAAAGAAAAGAAACGAAACGAAACGAGACGAGACTAGTGGAGACCAGACAGACAGACAGACAGAAAGAAAGATAGAAAGGAAGGAAGGAAGGAAGGAGAGAAGGAGAGAGGAAGAGGGAGAAGGGGAGAGAGAGGGAGAGAGAGAAGGAAGGAAGGAAGGAAGGAAAATGAAAAAAAGAAAGGAAAAGAAAAGGAAAGGAAGAAAGGGAGGAAGGAAGAAATGAAGGAAAGAAAGGGATAGAAAGAAAAACCAGATTATAAAATACCAGGGTTTTTTTTCTTCTGTGCAATAGTTCATTGTATATATGAAGAGGGAAATAAGAAAGTAGGGCATATGAAAATATGCACATCAAAATGTTAACAGGGGTTAATTTTGAGTGGTGGGAAGTATTAATTACTTCTGTGTCCTTGTGACCAAACAGTTGACATAAAGGAGGAAAGATTTATTTTGGCTCATGGTTTTAAAAGTTTATTCCATCATGGTGGGGACAGCATGGTGAAGCAGAATAATTCACATCATGGCAGCCAGGAAGCCGAGAAAGGGAAAATGTTGGTACTCATCTGGCTTTCTCTCTTTTTCCCTTTTAGTCCATCAATCCCAAACCTGTGGGGTGGTGCTGCTCACATTTAGTTAATCCTCTCGCAGACACACCCAGAAGTGTGCCTCACTAATCTCTTAGGTGATTCTAAATGCAATCAAGTTGACAATGAAGATTAACCATCACACAGTTATAGGAGATTTTTTATCTTTTTACTCTTTTTTATATTATGATTGAAATGTTTTACATTTTTTTAAAATTAGGCAATATAGCTGTTTTCATTTTGTAAAAATGTAAATGTTAAACAACTTTATTTTACTGTTACATGGAACCTCACTGAGCCACTCAACCACTTAACTGGTTTCTCATCTTTTGGGAAGATAAAAAGAACAGAACACAGAATGGATGGATTTAATTTCTTTACCATAAAAAGCTCTATGTAAAGGGTTATAATATAGCATGGACTTACTTTATAGAGTGGGTCAAATTAGGCCTCCGTATTCTAGGTGACTCAAGTAACAAGGAGTGCATAGTAGGCAGTCCATCAAAGAGTCCCTCTCAGAGTGCTCAGTAGAGTGCTTGGTGGTGGAATGGGAGATTTCCTTTCCATATCTCCACACTCCTCATTTCTTTAATTTTTTTCTTTTTTTGCCAGGCATGGTGGCACATGCCTATAAGTCCAGCATTTGGGAGGCTGAGGTAGGAGATCAACATGAGTTCAGCCTAGTCTACACAGCAGTGAGGTCCTATCTCAAAAAAAAATAAATAAATAAAAAATAAAAATCTTAATCTGTTCAATTTATTTTTTTTAATTCCTTTTCTACTGCATCAATTTTTCTAGTCCTCCTTCCTGGGGGCTTTTTTCCAGTTGTTTTTCTTTTTTTCTTTTCTTTTTTTTCTTTTTTTTTTGGTGTGTGTGTGGTACTGGGGCTTGAACCCAGGGCTTGCATGCCCTGCAAGTGCTGGATCACTGAGCTGCACCCCCAGCCCATTTTTTAATTTTTGAGACAGGGTCTCACTAAATTACACAGACTGCCTCTGGTCTCGAAATTGCGATCTTCCTGCCTCCACCTCCTGAGCTGCTGGGATTATAGGCGGGCAGGCGCTGCCACGCCTGGCCCTGGGTGTTTTTCTTTTTAAAAATTAAAAAAAAAAAAAAAGTGCTCTTATGAAATGAACACCTTTAAAATTGTGGCTGTCTCCAGAGCTGAAACATACATACACTCAATGTTGCAGCTATCTCTTGCAGAATGGCAAGGCCCAAAGCCTGGGCCACTCCTGCAGACAGGAGCAGTTCTGGTGCTGCAGGTCAGCGTGAGCCAGGAAATGCTGCCTGAGCAGCTTTTCCATTATTGTTCATGATTCTGTGGGTCAGAGCTGGGAGGGAACAGCACATCTCTACTCCATATAGTGTCACTTGGACCTATGTGACAGGCTGGAAAGGTCCCAGGTGGTCCTGTTCCCATGTGTGGGCACATTCTGGCTGTTGGTTGTGGTGCTCTTATCTCCTCCACATGGCTATTCTCCTTCCAATATTCTCTTATTATTCTGTAGTTTAGCTGAGCTTCTCTGTGTAGTGCCTGGTTTCCAAAGGGGGTGAAAACAGAAACTTCTAAGTTTTCTTAGACCTAGGTTTGGAAGTCCCAAGGCACCACCCTGGTTTCTACTGGTCAAAGCAAGTCACACCCAGAATCAAGGGTGGGGAAACACTTCCCCTCTTGACACAGAAATGGCAACAGTTATAGAGGGCAAAAGGGGTTACTGCGGACACCTTTAGAAACATTTTACTCAAGGAAGTGAATTCAAGAGTAAAATATATTTTCAGGCGGGCACCGTCACACATACCTGTAATCCCAGCCCCTCAGGAGGCAGAGGCAGGAGGATCCCAAGTTCAAGACCAGAGGCAGTCTGCATAATTTAGCGAGACCCTGTTTCAAAAAAAGTAAAAAAATGGGCTGGGGGTGCAGCTCAGTGGTCCAGCACTTGCAGAGCATGCAGGCGAGAGGCCCTGCGTTCAACCCCCAGTACCACACACACACACACACACACACACACACACACACACACACACACAAAAGAGTAAAATATATTTTCTAATGAGCTTAAAACCTCTGGTATGAAAGTGATGTTCACCAGAGGGGATATATTTTCTACTTTCTGACACTTTCAGCCCTAGTTTGCATCTCATCTCTACTTCATGTCACACTAGGCCAGAACATTCTGAATGCAGCCTATAGGAAAGAAGTCCTGGTCCTGTTACCCTTTGCCGGTATTTCACCATGTGCTTGTTCCCTTCAGAAGCTTCTTTTCTTCCTCTGCCTGTGGTTCCCTAAAGGCTCCCCCTCAGTTCTCTGCTTGTCTCTGATTTTTCCTTTTTCTCTGGGATTTCATCTATTCCCCTGGCTTCAATTGCCGCTTATACCCTAAGGACTCCTGAATTTCAGTCTCCAGCCTACACATCTTTCCTAGGCTCCAGAACTGAAAATGCCACCTTTTCCTGGATATCTGTTTGGATGTCCTATAGGTGACCTCAGCTCTGCACATCCTAAACCATCTTGGTATTTTCTTCCTCTCCACCAACACCTACTACCTTTCTGTGGCCCCTTCCCCAGGCAATGACATCCTTGTTTTTGTCCTGATTCATCTGAATCAAGCCAGAAACCTGGCAGTTTTCTTCAACACCCTCTTCCTCCTCATTCCCACATCAAGTTACCAAGTCCTACTTGCTCTTAATATCTCTGTTCCAGCCCCTCCATGCCTGCCACTATTTCCTTAGTTTAGACTGATATCATCTTTGCTGCCAGCCTTGTCACTGGTATTAGACCCCCCAAACCCTTAGATCCACTCTCTACACTGGGCCTGATGAGCTTCCTATACCATCATCCCTCACTAACACCTGTTAGTAGGTCCCCATAGTCCTAATTCTATACCCCTTCAGTGGCACACAAAGGCCACTGAAGAAATTACATTTCTTCCAAAACACTTTCTTTAACACACTAAGCTCCTCATCCCAGCTCTCAAACCTGTGATCCAGGGCTGGGGTGTAGTTCAGTGGCAGAGCACTTGCCTAGCATGTGCAAGTCCCTGGATTCGATCTCCAGCACTGAAAAAAACCAGATCTGTGAACCAGACCATTCAGAGGATCCTAAATCCCCAGGGTTCTCTACTCTCTCCCTCCACCCCTTTACAGATAACTACAGGAAACTCTTCCTGACTCTTCCCTAAGCTTTCTCTGTGTACATCTTTATCTTAGCCCTTACCAGACTACAGCAATGGCTGGCTCACTGGCTTACATCTCTAACCATACAGGAAGTTCCTTCAACACAGGAGCTGTGCCCTTTTTATGATTGTGCGTCAATGATCAGCTGATGCCTGGTACATGCTAGGGCAATAAAAGAATGAATGGGGATGGGACCCATTGACTGTAAGGAGCCAAGAGATGGCTTATGGGTACAAAATGTTCTACATCCATAACTGAACTGGGGGATCTCTATGTGCCAGCTCCCCTTCAGCTTCCTTCATTATTCTGATCAAAGGAGAAACTAGCCCCATTAGCAGCAAGGGTCAGCATTTACCCGAGTGACTGCTTACTATTGCCCAAGGACTTTCTCTTATTCATGGCCAGGATGACAACTCTCCACAACTGGCCCTGCAGTAGCACAAGCTAAGGGGTAGGTACAGAAGGACTTATATTTGCACTCAAGTATTGGCCCACATTCTGTCTGTAACCCCAGAAGGGTCTTCAGAAAAAAAGCTAGAATTTTATTTTCTCCATTGGAAAGAGATACTGAGTGCCTACTATAGAACAAATATTGGTTCAGAAGGATAATTATGACATTGCTCCCAACTTCAAGGAGCTCAGATCTGGGTAGAGTGGAGACAGGATTCAGTATTGTAAAATAGGTCTTGCAATAAGCTGTGGTATGTGCACCACTCCCAGCATAAGGTGTGGACAAAATGCTATGGAACAGAGAACAATGAATTCAGCCTGGAGTTAAGGAAGGCTTCAACAACGTGGCATGGGGGCAAAGACCTAGAAAGCCTAGAAGACCCTTCAAGGATAGCGCTTTAAAGAAAATCAGGGTTGCAAATACCTTGGTAGTCTGTCTGCTCTGGCCTCCCCGTGCAACCTCATTCCCCCCACTTTCCCCGGCACTCTCCACACCTCCAGCCACACTGCCTCACCCTGGGCCACATTCCTTCCTGCTGTAGGACTCTGCTTTACCTCTCCACTCTACACACATGCACTTTCCTGAAGCTTCCTCTTGTTAGATTTTAGATTAAAACTCTCCTCATGGCTGGGGCTATTCCTCAGTGGTACAGTGCCTGCTTAGCATGTGGGAAACCTTGGGTTCAATCCCCAGGGGCAAAAGTCTCCTCAGAGAAAGCTTCTTCTATCTCTCCAATCACCCTGTTACCATTCTATGCATCACAGTGAACTTACTTTCATTAGTGATACCTTGTACGTGTACGTATATGGTATATGCATGTGCTGTCTACTTATTTTTGTCAGAAGCTTTATTCCGAGCAAGGATCTGGCCTGTCTTGATCACTGCTATTGTCCTAGTGCCTAGAACAGGGCCCAGACCACATATTGATGTTCAACAAATATTTGCTGAGTATACTGGATAAGTGAGCAGAGGCATGAACAATTCAGTTTATTGAATGAGGATGTGGCATAAAGATGTAAAAATGTATCATATGCTGGAGAAACAACATGTTGTGGGCTGTGGCTGTGGGCAAGGGAAAGTCTGGGTGGGAGACAAGGTTGGAAGGGCTGGGATAGTACTTGGGTAGAGACTGCTAGCTCATAATGAGATAGCCCTTTAACTCCTGGCAACAGGAGCCAAGGATCATTTTTAAGTAGGGAGTATCCTGATTTGATCTGACTCTAAGAAAGCCATTCTGGTCTCAGCATGGAGTCTGAGCACTGGAAAATCAGCTAGATTATAGGTGGAGGTTGGGCGTGGGGGATTGCAGATTGTTTTGTTCAAGCAAGAGGTGAAGACAGACTGATCTAGTGCAACATTTGAAGGGTAGAAATAGAAAGTAAAGAAAGACATTTCTGAGGCAAAGCTGCAGGGACCTGGGGACTTTGAGGGAGACGGTGAACTCTGGATAGGTGAGGAGGAACTCAAACAGAAAGCATAAAAACAGCAATTTTAGTTGTGATGATGTTGGGTCGGAGGTCCCTGGGAAACAGCTTTTTCTGAATCCTTAGGAATTATGCTGCCACCATGGTGTTCCTCCTACCCCTTTCTCTTCTCCTTCCTGTTTTGGATCACTCCTTCCAGTCCTAAATGCTCCCTGCAACTCAGCATGCCAGGGCACCACGCCAGCAGGCCCCACATTCCTGCGGAAGGCACAAGGTTCAGGCCTGGAGAGTCTGTCTCTGGCCACCCCAGGAGGCAGCTCCCTGACAGGAAGGAAGGACGGCCTGCCACTGAGCGCACACAGGAGCTTTCTGGGCTGCAGCAGGTGCCCAAGCCAGCTGCTCCAGCCCCTCGGGCTCAGATCAACAGGATGGGGCAGCCCAAGCGGAAGGAAGCCTGCAGGGAGGGACACTCCTGCAGACAGAAGCAGGGGCATGGAGTGGAGGGAGGCAGGAAGGGCAGTCTGGGCTGCTGAGCTGGCACACTTCCAGGAGACGCAGGACTAGCAGGACAGGCTGTGACAGGAGGCCCCATTCAGTCCTCATCTTCCCCGCTCCCACCGGGTCCTCTCTAGCCCTAGCCAATGGTATTATTATCATTACTATTGTTGTTGGCTGGCCTGGGCCTTAGGTGTACCAGAAAGAAACATCAGATGTTCGTAGGTTTTGGCAGTTTCGAAGGAAGGGAGGGAGGGAGGGAGGGGAAAAGAAAAGAAAATCCTTTCTATAATCATTCTGTGGTTACTAAGAAAGGATAGATTAGCCCTTCAGCCACGATGAGAGTCCACCGGAGGGGCAGTGACTTTTGCCTCATCATTGGCCTGCCAAAAGGAGATAAAATCTACAGTTTGCTTTAGGTCCCGTTATCACTGCCCCCAGCCTCCAATAGCTGCTGTGAACCCGCACATGTCGTCAGGAAAGCAGGGCGCCAAAGCAGAGTCGCAGGTTCTCCGGCCAGGAGGCCCAGCTCCGGGTGCGGCACTCGGCCGGTTTCCTTTCAGAAGCCCAGCCTACCTCCCACTAGCTAGGGGCGGGGTATAGGTGGGGGTGCCGTTTCGACCGTCAGGCGCACCGCCGCGGAAGCCGGGAGACCCCAGGAGTCCCCTTTCCTCACGCCATCCCCACACGCGGTTTCCAGGCAGGGCCTTTCCGAAGATCGGGGGGGGGGGGGGAGGGGGCCGAGATCTACCTTTGAAACAGCTGGTAGACTGCAATTTAACCTTCAACTATACCGAGCACAAACTCGACTCCACAGCCGAGGGTCCGCGGCCGAGAAGAGTAAGAACTCGGGCCAACGGCTCCCTAGCGCCACGCCTTTGGCCGGGGTGTCCAGGCGTCCCGCAGTCCCCACGCCGGCCGCTCCAGCTGCCCAGGAGGCGGATTGGGCGGGGCGGGCAGAGGCGGGCACTGCCGCCTACGCCGCAGATGGGGATAGGGAGCCAGCTCCCGCGGCCCGGGCCTGGGCGGGGGGTAGGGTGCGCGAGCAGGTGTCTGTTAGGTGGCAGGACTCCCCGCCACTCCCTGCCCAGGTGCTCCCCATGGCTTAGCCAGGCAACACCCAGCACATGCTCAGAAACGCGGCTCAGTCGGTCACGGCGCTTAGCCTTCTCGCCAGACGCGCAAAACGACGGCGCTTCCAATGCAAAGCTCTTGGCTCAGGTCCCTTGGCTCGCAGCCGCCGCCCCGCCCCCCCGACCCGCCCGGTGCCCCGCCCACTCCGCCGCGGGCTGAGAGGAGGCCCGGCGCGAAGGGGGACTGGGTGGAGCGGGCATCTCTCCCCAACCCCCATGTGAGGCAGGCCCTCCGCACCGCCTCCGCGCGCCGCCTCCGCCGCGCCTCCCCGTTAGGCCCCCCGCCTGCGGCACCGCCCCCACAGGTCTGGGCGGGAGACAAGAGGCGAGGGGTGGGCGAGGGAAGAGGGGCGTCACTGAGTCAGGTGGCCGCGGGAGTTCCCCGGGGCAGGGCCGCGGGAACACGCTGCCGGGGGTTGTGTACACGCTCCACTGACATAGCTTCACGCTGCCGGGCAGCCGCTGATCACGCGTGGCCCCGAGAGCCCATTGGCCGGAACCTCACACACCTTTGCAGCTGATTGGCTGGCCTCAGGCTCCGCCCCTGCCCCCGCCCGCAGCGCGGGGCTGGCGGAGCGGCTACCTGAATGGGGAGGGGGCAGACGGCGCGGAGCGCGGCGGCGGCGTCGAGTGTCTCTTTGCGCTCGTCTGTGGCCAGGCAGCCTGCAGCTCAGCAGCCAGTCAGCTAGCAACCTGCGGCCAGGCAGCCAACCATGCTTAACTTCGGCGCTTCTCTCCAGCAGGCTGCGGTAAGTCACCTGGAGATGCCCAGCTCTTCCCTCCTTCGCTCTGTCTGGGGGCCAGCTGGGGCGCGGACCTTTAGCCCCTGACATCAGCCACGGCTGAGAACCTGGGCTGCAGCGGAGTCGTGAGGAAGAAGGGGCTCCTGCCTGCAGGCTGTGGGCATTAGCGAGGGCGTGTGTGCTGCGGAGGGGATTGGGAGTGGAGGACTGGGACCTGGACAGGGGAGGAGGATCTCGTTCCTAGGTGTTGAGAAGGGGAAGGGGCAGCTACGCAGGAGGACCTAAGGAGGCAGGTGGAGGGAAGGATAAACGTGGAGGGTCGGGAGGAGCGGGAAGGGGGTTGCTGCCCTGGCAGCGAGGTTAGGAGGAGGCTTGGAAGGAGAGTTGGCGCGGGCTCCCTGCACCTGGCACGGGGGAGAGATGCCCCAGTCTGGACCAGGAGTGCGATCCAGGCTGGCAGTGGGCTGCTCTGAGGCTTTTGGGGGGCGCAGCATCCACGGGAGAGGCGAGAGGGCTGCTCATCGTAGGGGGTCTGGACGGGCTTGCAGGACGGGGGCTGCCGGCTGAGGACCGCCGGGAGCGGGCAGCTCAGCAGAGAGCCCGGGGCTGGGGAAGGGGCGCCCGGCGTCGGCGCGGGGGGCGGCACGCGGGCCCCGAGGCCCCTCGGGGGACGCGGTGCTCCCGCAGACGTCGCGAGGGGACTCCCATCCCCGGCGGAGGCAGGTGGCAACCTTTTGACGACTCCTTAAAGGGGGCAGGGGCTGGAGTCGGGGGCCCGAGGGTGGGACGCTAGACCCAGCAGCTGGGCAGGAGGTGGGCGGGGGAGCGGGACCGCGAGACGCGGGGGCTGCGTGTAGAGGCGGGAGCCGCGGGCCGTGGGGGCGGCGCGTCTGGAGCCCGCGACTGGAGGGGCTGCACGTCTGGAAACCCGCGGAGACGCGGCGGGCGGGGGCTGGTACCGCCGGAAACCGCGAAGAGGGGGCGCCGCGTCTGCGGGAGATGGGGTGGTCTGAGGTCCCCCGAGCCGCGTGGGCGGGAAGCACCGAGGGCTCAGCCCGGTCCCCGGGGGCTGCGGGCGGGAGGAGGGCGGCTTCCGCGGGGACCCGGCTCCTCCTCCCACAGCTGAGGCGGAGGCCGGGGATGGGCCTGGAGCGGGTGCGCCCGGGGAGCTCCTCGTCCCCGAGTGACCCAGCCCCGGCCTCCGCCAGGGGCGGGAGCGAGGCTCGGCCCTGCTGTCGGTTCCTAAGGGAACGGCGGCTCAGGGAGCTGGAAGGGGCGGGCGCCTCCGGAGCCGGCGCCGCCCTCCCTCCCCGCGGCTGGGCGCGCACTGCCGGGCGGTTGGCGGCGGCGCCCGCGGCCCCTCCCCGCCGGCGCGGAGGCGGGGGCCCGGGCTCAGGAAGTAGGGGAAAGGTGACGGCGCGGCAATTCCCAGTTCACGTTTCCTGCGCTGCACGGAGCAGCCTCTGATCACGCTTTGTTCACATGCCTCTCCCCCTTCTCCTCTACGCCCCCGCCCTGGGCCGCCCAGCCAATCCGGGCTCGGGCCGCAGGCCCACTGGCCAATGGCAGGGGCAGGGGCGCGGGGACGTGCGCGCGGTGAGGAATGTTCCCAGTGACTCACCAGCAAGCCTCACTGAGGTTAGGGCGGCCCCATCCGTCGGTCCCCGCTAGCGAGGATCTCCCCCGCCGTCCGCCTCCGCTCCCCCCCCGTCTGCCTCCCCCACCCGCGCTTCCCTTTCCTGCCTCTCGCGCTCCTTTTCCTCCCCTCCCTATTTCCCTTTCTAGCCCTTCCAGGCTTGCTCTCTCCCTCCCACCCCTGCCTTTTTTCCTTTCTTTGCATTGGTGTCTTAAGGAGGCTTTTACACATACAGGCTCTGTTCATTGCAGCTTACATAAAGGCGCTTTCGATTATGCAATTGCATTGTTAGTGATATTTCCAGAGCAGCGGCTCGTTTTCTTAGCAGCTCAATACGAAAGATATCTTGCATTTTAAAAAAACAAGCTTTAAGAATACGACTTCGCAGCTTTTTTTTTTTTTTTTTTTTTTTTTGCACAATCCATACTTTGACCTAAAGAGTTTGGAGTTTTTTTTTAAGTGGAAGATAGCAATGGTGGGCAGCCCCTCTCCCTTTTTTAAGTGCTGGTCAAAGAACTTTATAGTAGGCAGAAGGAATTGCACCAATATAAAGCATGAACTGCTATTTTTGTTATCAAGTAATTCTTAAAGAAATTAAGATAGATTCAGTTTAGATTATTGTACTCTTTCCAGTCTCCGTTTTTGCACATTCCAAGTACAATATTAATTTTTCTGATTATTCACTTTCCAGTAACCGTTGTCTTAAGTAGACCCATAAACATGAAAAACTTTACTAAAATAAAGCTTCAGAGGTTTTTCGTCATGTTTTACATGCTCTGTCTTTACCACAGGTAATCAGTGTATCACACAGTTTTAGATTTCAAACAATCTAATATAAATTTAATTTGGAAGAGACCCTGAGGATCCCTGACTAGTCTTCAATTTTCATCCCAAAGTGGTTATTTAAAGGTCAGAACTACATCAACTGTCCAGAGCTCTGTCCACTACTTTATAAGAAAGTGTTGGCCTAAGCCCCTATTAAGAACTCATGTTTCACAAAACCTTATATCTGTATATATGTATATCTGTAGTATTGAGAAAAGAACTTTTTTTAAAGTCAAATGTTTCTCTGTTTTGAATCAAAAATGCACCGAGAACTCTGGTCTCTAATCGTGGTTCCTTTAATAGTGTCAAGGTATTGTCAACTTCACAAGGATGTCAGTGTTCAAGCAAACTGAGGAAGAATGAGGAAATTTTTTTTCTTCTTTCTTTTTTTCTTTCTTTTTTTTTTTTTTTTTAATTTTCTCTTTTTTTAAAACCATTATGAAGTCTGGGTTATCTGACAAGGTAGCCAAACTTTCTAAGTTTCAGAGAAGGGTGAGAGAAAGTTTTTTTCAAATTTTAACTTGAACATTACATAATTTGTAATAAATAAATAAATAAAAAGACAACAAAAAGTCCTATGTATCTTTTGATTACAAAAATGTACTTAAAAGTTTTTGTTTTTGTAGGAGGACAGAATGGAAATTACTTCTGAAAGGTCAAAAGAGTGTGTGTATTCCTGGAACAAAACTGCAGAGAAGAGTGATTTTGAAGCTGTAGAAGCACTTATGTCAATGAGCTGCAGTTGGAAGTCTGATTTTAAGAAATACCTTGAACATAGACCCGTTACACCAGTATCTGATATGTCAGAGGAAGAGAATCTGCTTCCAGGGACACCTGATTTTCATACAATCCCAGCATTTGTAAGTATTGTTCTTAAGTAGGTGTAAATTATGGGATTTGTTATGATGTACATGATGAACTTTAGATTTATTATGCTGTTGCTTTTGTGTTTCTCTCTTTAGTGTTTGACACCACCTTATAGTCCCTCTGACTTTGAACCTTCTCAAATGTCAAATCTGATGGCAGCAGCGCCATCTACCGGACACTTCAAATCATTCTCAGACACTGCCAAGCCTCCCATTGCTGCGCCTTTCAAGGAGGAAGAAAAGAGCCCAGCATCTGCCCCCAAACTCCCCAAGGCTCAGGCAACAAGTGTGATCCGTCACACAGCTGATGCCCAGCTGTGTAACCACCGATCCTGCCCTATGAAAGCAGCTAGCATTCTCAACTATCAGGACAATTCTTTTCGAAGAAGAACGCACCTAAATGTTGAGGCTGCAAGAAAAAACATACCCTGTGCAGCTGTGTCACCAAACAGATCCAAATGTGAGCGAAGTGCAGTGGCAGATATGGATGAGAAAGCAGCAGGTGCTGCACTTTATGACTTTTCTGTGCCTTCCTCAGAGACAGTCATCTGTAGGTCTCAGCCAACCCCTGCATCCCCACAGCAAAAGTCTGTGTTGGTCTCTCCACCTGCAGTATCCACGGGGGGAGTGCCGCCTATGCCAGTCATTTGCCAGATGGTTCCCCTTCCTGCAAACAACCCTGTTGTGACCACAGTCGTTCCTACCACTCCACCTAGCCAGCCACCAGCCGTCTGCCCACCTGTGGTGTTCATGGGCACTCAGGTCCCCAAAGGCACCGTCATGTTTGTCGTGCCCCAGCCTGTTGTGCAGAGCCCAAAGCCTCCAGTGGTGAGCCCCAATGGTACCAGACTCTCTCCTATTGCCCCTGCACCAGGGTTTTCCCCTTCAGCAGCAAAAGTCACTCCTCAGATTGATTCATCCAGGGTAAGAAGTCATATCTGTAGCCACCCAGGATGCGGCAAGACTTACTTCAAAAGTTCTCATCTGAAGGCCCACATGAGAACACACACAGGTAGCTACCATTTGTGTTATTTGTGTCTCAGACGAACGTATGAGGGAACAGTGTTTGACTGATCACAGATACAAACCGAGCACGTTAAAGAAACACTTTTCTTATTAGCTGGTTCAGGGGGTAATATTTACCAGTGGAAGGTCTCCTATAGGACTTCATCTGGTGCTTTTGTTTTTCATCTCAAATAATGATTTTTTAGATGTTTCAGTAGTTTGTTTGGCAAAGTATCTTTAAAACTGTTAAACTAGCTTGGTTTTGGGTTTTTTGAAGGGGAGTTTCATAAATGAGACCAAAAGTTGAAAACGCAAAAATACATATCTAGTTTGTTTGATAGTTTATTATTTTAAAATGTATCTCATATATCTCTGGATATAATGGAACACATAACTTAGAGGTTTAATAAGTGTATAGTAACAATCTGAATTTCTTTGTTTCAGGAGAAAAGCCTTTCAGCTGTAGCTGGAAAGGTTGTGAAAGGAGATTTGCCCGTTCTGATGAACTCTCCAGACACCGGCGAACCCACACAGGTGAGAAGAAATTTGCCTGTCCCATGTGTGACCGGCGGTTCATGAGGAGTGACCATTTGACCAAGCATGCCCGGCGCCATCTGTCTGCCAAGAAGCTCCCAAATTGGCAAATGGAAGTGAGCAAGTTAAATGACATTGCTCTACCTCCAACCCCTGCACCTACACAGTGACAGATCAGAAGGTGAAGAATCAGAACTAACTTTGGTGACAGCCAAGAGCCAGTGGTGGTGTCAAAATGCTTCCACTGCAATTCTGTGGCCCTCCAGTGGGGGCTGAAAGCAGAAGCCCCATGGCAAGAGGCATGGGCCCTGCCTGGGTTAGATGACAAGCAGTGCTTCAGCCACAGGCAGGTCACAGAGGGGCAGGTTTCATTTCTTATCACATAAGAGAGATGAAAAACTTTTATTCCTTTGAGTATTTTTTGAAGGTTTCAGATGAAGTCAACACAGGAAGCACAGATTTTGAATTTGTGTGTACATTTGTTACTTTATTTTTGCTGTTTATACTTGAGACCAACTTTCAATGTGATTCTTCTAAAGCACTGGTTTCAAGAATGATAGACTGGAAATTACGGTACAGAGGTGGAGACAAAATCATTTTGTATTATTACACAAAGATTGTCATCTTTTTCTAGAGTTTGTTTACTATTCCTAGTCTTTCCAGTCAACTTCATGGATGTAGCTATTAAATATATCTAGAATTGTCATCCTTACATTATTGTTGATATTGGAATTGAACAGCTGTACATTGCTAAAGGGGGCCCAGAGAATTGGAATCCTCGTTATTTAATTGCTTTGAAGTACAGCTACAATAGTGTTTTTTTGTTTTTTTTGTTTTTCTTTTTGGCATTTTTGTTTTGGAAGTTTAACAAATGACTATACTTAGGCATTTTATTATGCTTTGGATTTTAGTTTGCCTGCAGTTTCTTGTGTAGACTTGAGAATTGTATACAAATATGTTTTCTGTAGACTCTAAGATACACTGCACTTTGTTTAGAAGAAAATCTGAAGATGAAAATATATTGTAATAAAGAAGGGATATCAAGAATTTTAGATAATTCCTGAAAAAGATGGCTTATGTCATCAATAAAGTACCCTTATGTTATAAAAATATAATGTGTGCTTTATTAAATTAGAAAGTTAATGACCATTCACAGATGGACAAATGTCCTATTTATTTATAGAAGTTTTTCAGGGATGTGGAAATAGGTGGGTAGAGAAATTATTAGAACATTCACTTTTTTTTTCTTTCCCAACTCGAAAGTAAATACATTCACAATCTGTAAGAGTTATGTTCTCTCTACAATCCCAATGTTGCAGGTACCCAAGAAACTCAGTGAGCCTTTAAAATGTCACAGTGTGGTAGTATCTGAAGTGCTAGGGATCAATTCTAGGACCTTGTGCATGCTAGGCAAGTACTCCACCACTGAACTACATCCCCAGCCTAGAACACTGACTTTTAACAGTATTTGTTTTATTCTGTTGTATAGTAGATGATATATACACAGTGGTAAAAGTAAATTGTTCAAAATATATAGTGAAAAATGTCACTATATCGTCCCATTTAAAATTTTTCTTTATACTGGGTATGGATTTCTGACATCAAAATTTGGACTCTTGGAAAACAAGAATTTTTTTCTTAATTAAAAAAAATCATTGTGAGTTACAATTTGCACAATTTCTTTTGTTTGTACTTTATATCTTGTTTACAATAAAGAATTTCCTTTGGTATATATAATTGGTTCATTGCATTTGTTAAAAACCATTCTCAATCTCACCTTGACGTTGATCACTTGATTTGGGGTTTTTGGTTTGGTTTGGTTTGGTTTGGTTTTCTGAGACAGTTTCACTAGCCCAAGCTGGTCTGGAACTCACCATATATAGCCCAGGCTGGCCTCATTCATAATCTTCCTGCCTCAGTATCCTGAGTGTTGGGGTTACAGGTATATGCCACCATGCTTGGCAACATTGATCACTTGTACTATCTGAGTGCTTAGTGTCTGAATTTCTCTCAGGGTTTCATTCAAATTTACAACTACAGAAGCTACAAAATAAGGCCTGGTGTCTGTCTTTGTTGAGATGATGTGTGAGCCAGCCGGTTTTAATAAACCAACAACCAACATATTTTAGATTTTAAAACATTCTTGTACATTGTGATTTGAAGTTAAAATGTAGCTCCGACTCTTAAGTAAAACCTAGTTAAGTAGCATTTAAGGTAAAGAGAACACCACAGTGAATAATTACAAGCAATGAAACTGCTGTGGCAAATTAAAAAAAGGCTGACCTATTACCGAGAGAGTGAATTGCTCACTCTAGAAGTTAAATTAACTCAGACCAAGAAGTGATACCTAAAGTACAATGAATATAGGTACTTAAAGGGCATGAAAGGCAACTCCACCTCTGAATAGAAACACTTACTAGTCACTCATCAATAGAACTAGGAGCTGTCAATGGAGTGTACTTCTGTAAGGTTACTATTTTAGTTTGCTCAGAAATCCCCCTGTAGTCATGACAACATTTTCACAAAGCTTAACTTAACCCTTAACTGGTATTGCTGGGTCAAAATAGATCCCTGAGTGGGTGCCGGACGGGTGCTATAGCATTTACCTCAGCACAGATAAATGCTTTGTGGGATCATATGTGACCTCAGAAGCACAATACCAGTTAAGGGTTAACCATTGACCTGGAGTCTGGCTCACTGTTGAACACTGTAATAAGGGGCAGTGCACTCAGTTGGCATCAGTTGTGGGACAAGTGTCTTGCTCAACTGTGCACCTGTTGCCACTTTTTTGTTGTTGTAGTAGGGGGTTGAACCCAGGGCCTCACATTCACTTTGTAAGCATGATACCACTGAGTCGCACCCCCAGCCCATTTTTTTACTTTATATTTTGAGACGTGGTCCCTCACTAAGTTATACAGGCTGCCTCTGGTCTCGAACTTGCGATCCTCCTGCTTTGGCCTCCCAAGTTGCTGGGATTACAGGTGTGAGCCACCACAACTGGCCTATCACTTCTTTTGAAAATTTAATACCGCTGATGTATGACATGGGGGAAGGACCTAGCAATCCACTCCTGAAGCAATTCTGAAGCAACCATTGAAAACCCTATGACGGTCACTATGAGCCAGACACAACTTGACAATACCTAACAACAGCATGTGTGACAGATGCTGGAGAGAGGCTGTATTGTGTAGCTTTGGTGTTTGGGAGCCTGGACCATCCTAACTTCCCTAAAGCTCCTCAGGGTGGCAGGAGTGGGAATGGAGGAAGATGGCTATATTATTCTGCCTATCCCATTGCCCAGTCCTTACAATGACATGGCTAATCAAACCTGTACCACCCGTTGCTGTGTTCTTTCCAGTCCTATTTGGCAACTGATATTTGCTTGTTAGGTGCCACCAAGTCAGGTCCAACTCATAGTGACCCTATGTACAGCAGAACAAAACACTATCCGACACTGTGCCATGCACACGATCTTTTTATGTTTGAGCCCATTTTTGGAGCCGCTGTGTTTCTTCCCATTTAGCATCCTGCCACAACAGCAAATGGAAGTCCAATGGGATTTACTCCATTCTCATCATTAAAGTCGACTCTACTTTGAGGAGGCAACTCTTCCTCAGTTGTCTTTTGAATGCCTTCCAGCTTGGCGGGGCTCATTCTCTGGCACTATATTTGACAGTGCTGTACTATTCCTAGGGTTTTCAATGGTTAATTATTTAAGGAGTGGGCTATGGATCCTTCTCCCTAGTCTGTCTTAGTCTGGAAGCTCAACTGAAATCTGTCCACCATGGGTGGCCCTGCTGGTATCTGAAATGCTGATGGCATAGCTTCAGCATCACAGCAACACACAAGTCCCCACCGCACAAGCTGACAGACATATCAGGGGACACTTACTTAGGAATGTTGAAAGTAATCATTCAAATAAAGTATTTTTTAGCTGAACATCAGTGAAGGCTCTGATATTGCTAAACATGTTGCCCCAAAACAAATACATTTATAGCATGTTATGATATTAGTGGGCTGGGATTTAGCTTAGTTGGTAGAGCACTGCGCTGCAGTCTCTGAGGTCCTGAGTTCAACTCCCAGCACCACAAAAATGGGAGAAGGACCTGGCAATCCACTCCCAAGGCAATCCCGAAACAGTCAGCCATTGAAAACCCTATGAGGGTCACTATGAGTCGGATACTGACTTGATGGCACCTAACAACAACAACAACATGATATTAGTGTTTGGGAGAAGGACCTGGCACCCTACTCCCCCTCAACAAAGGAAAGCACTCAGCCATTGAGAACTTTATGAGTAGCAAAGAAGCACTGACAATAGCGCTGGGCATGGCACAATGTTGGGCAGTGTTCCAACTGTTGTACATAGGGTTGCTATGAGTTGGACCCGATTGACAGCACCTACCAACAACATGATATTAGTGTAGCTTTAGCACTTTAATTTTGTTTCTCTCTTGACATATAGATAAAATTGTTGGTAGCTATTGAAAGTTTATTCTTTTCAGATAATTTTTGGCCTAAAATTACAAAAGTAGAGTCCTATATATATTTCCTTTATCCAGCTTCTTAGGATAGAATCTTACAGAGCTGCAGAATACTTACCAAAATAAGAAATTAGCTATGGTACAGTACTCTTGATGATGAAGGCCCAGAACTCCCTGGCGTTTCACTAGTTTTCCTGCTATCTTTTTTCTGCTGTAGGACCTAACCCATTATCCCTTCTTTTATGTAGCTTTCATGTCTTTAGCCTCCAGGCTGTGGTAGGTAGGTCCTCAGTCTTCTTATGGACAGCACTTGTGGGTTATTTTGTAGAATGTCCACCAAATTGGGTTTGTCTGATGTTTTTCCATTATTAGATTGAGGCTATACTTTAATTAGGAAAGCTCCCACAAAGTGGTGATGCCCTCAGGGGATCAGCACACCAGGGAAGACGTGTTCATCTGCCTTGCTGTGATCTCAGCCTCACTTGACCAAGGTGATACCAAACTTACTACCTTTCTCTTTGCGATTATTAAATATTTGGAGAGAAACGCTTTAAGACTAAGCAAATAACCTGTTTCTGCCTAAAGATTTTTCCTTATCCTAATGTGGATCTTGGCTGAGGCAATTATTACTGTGCTATGCTAATTTCCTTATTATGTATTCATTGAAATTCTTTTTTTTTTTTTTCCAGTGCTGGGAGGTTGAACCCAAGGCCTCAAGCATGCTAGGCTAGTGCTCTACCACTGAGCTGCATCCTTAGCTCCTTTTTAAATTTTCGTTATAGGACAGTCTTGCTAAATTATGCAGGCTACATCTGGCCTTGAATCTACAGTCCTCCTGTCTCAGCCTCCTGAGTCTCTGGGATTACAGGCATGCACCATAACACCCAGCTCTTACTCATTGGAATTCTGTTAGAAAAGAGGTGTTGCTTCTCCATTTATTTGTTTTTATTTATTCAGGTCAGGATAAAGTCATGGATTTGTATGTCATTCCTCAAATTATAATAAACTATATACTACTTTGGGAGAAGGACCTGGCAACCCCCTCCCAAAAATCAATCTGCCATTGAAAACCCTATGAACAGCAGAGAAGCACTGACAATAGTATTTCCCCTATTGTACAGAGGGTCGCTATGAGTCGGATACCGACTCGATGGCACCTAACAACAAGAATATAGTACTTACTTGTGTTGTGACCCAGTTTTCCCAACTTTGGTTTTGTTAGCTCTTGGAGTATTCAACCATTACTGACTGACAAATTTTATATAGTTCAACCTATCCTTTCTTACTGGAATAAGACCTGTTTGATATTAGTGAAGTCACTTTTTTGGGAGGGGGGTCAGTGTCTGGCTATGTAGCCCAGGCTGGCCTTGAACTCATGATCCTCCTGCCTCAGCCAACCAAGTGCTGTGATTACAGGCATGTACCACCCTGCCTGTCCAACTCCACATTTTTTAACAAGATCTAGAACAGAGCTGTCTAGTAGAAATATAATGTGAGCCAGGCGTGGTAGTGTATGCCTGTGATCCCAGCACTTGATGGTACTGAAGGGAAGATAATAAGGCAGGAGGATCTTGAGCTCTAGGCTGTCCTAGGCTACATAAGTACACCCTGTCTTAGAAACAAAATATAATGTGAGCCACATATGTAATTTAGAATATTCTAGTAGCTATAGCAAAAAAGTAAAAAAAAAAAAAAAAAAAAAAGATAAACCTAATTTTAGCATTTTATTTAACCCAATATGTTGAAAATATTATGATTTCAATATCTATTCCATATCATTGTTAGTGATATGTATTCATCTTTTTTGGTACTAATCTTGTAAATCCAGTCAGGTTTTTTTGTTTTTGTTTTTGTTTTTGTTTTTGTGTGTGTGTGTGTGTCATTTGTTTTTGGTCTTTTGAGACACAGTCTTGCTGTGGACCCCAGACTGGCCTAGAACTCATTATATAGACGAGGCTGGCCTTCAACTCATTTCAGTCCTCTTGCCTCAGCATGGCAAGTGCTGGGATTACAAGCGTGTGCCACCACACCCGGCTGTCCATGTTTGATATGCTTATAGAACATCACAGTTGAGACCAGGAACTTTTCAAGGGCTCAGTAGCCCTAAGCTAATGGCTGCTGTGTTCACTGGGCAAGTCTCAAAGACTCTACATCATTAGGCTTCTACCAGCCTCCTTCCTTCCACTTTCCAACTTATTCCCTACCCTGCATCTAAGATTTGAGCCTTCATAGGTGCAGTTTCTTCTGCTGGGGCTGTTTCCCCTGCCCTTTACCTTGACATTTCTACTATCATGACAATCATTAAGCTTTCCTGAAACTGCTTAATGTCTGTGTTCCATGAGGACAAGGACCCGGTAGATCTTGCTCACTGTGATGTCACTATAGCATCTAGCACAGACAGTGCCTAACACATAGCAGGGGCTCTATAAACCTTGCTAAACTGAAAAGTAAACCCAAAGGAGGTTGTGCGATTCTATGGAGGGAGAACAATTAGGAAGTTGTTATAATAACGGACAGGACACAAAGGCAATCAAAAAGCTGAAGACTGCCTTTTTCTTATTCCTGTCATTGTTTGCTAGTGCTGGAAGGACCATTTACTCTGCCTTCTGAACTCAGAAAGAAGACCAGGCATATAGCTTGGTGAGAAAGTATTTGCCTGGTAGCGTGCATGAGATCCTAGGTTCATTTCTCTGCAACACACACACACACACACACACACACACACACACACACACACACACACACACAAAATCACAGCCTTGAACTCTTAAAGAGTCTCACGGAATGCAGATATTCCTCTCTCAATATCTATCTCTCCTCTCTCTCTCTCTCTCATTGTGTAACCAGGCTGCCCTTGAACTGAGATCCTCCTGTCTCAGCCTCCTGAATACTGAGATTACAGATTCGCGCCAACATGATGGTGTGCAGATTGCCATGATTGTATTTTTAACAGGACAGGGAATAAATCTAGTCCAGATGAACATATACAAAATTCACACAGGCCCTTCATGGGAATCTAATGCCTCGGTCTGGAATGGCTGAAAAATGTGGCTTTGGCATTCAGCCTACCTGTTTTCTTTGGAGGACATTACGTTTGGGCAGGGACAGCAATGTGGACTTTCATCAAGGGCACGGGGCACTCAATGAAGCCTTGGAGCTAGGCACAATCTTTCAGAAGATAATGTCGAGGGACTCCTTAATGGGAAGTCTTCTGGAGCTGTGCCACTGATATGCTTCTGGTGCCTGAATCCAGTCCTGACAGTGCCCTGGCCAAGTGAAGACTACTAGCTTGAGAAATAACCTAAAGCTACTTCTCATTGCTTCTGTCTACCTAGCTGGGCCCTGGAGGAGGGGTCAGGAAAGGAACCCTGGCATCGTAGGGTTCTGCAGAAAAACAGAACCAATAAAACGAACAGAACATCTTTATACATGTCAAAACACGCGCGCGCGCACACACACACACACACACACACACACATACACACACGGAAGAGAGATATTTAGTATAAGGTATTGGCTCATGTGATTATAAGGACTGGCAGGTCCAGAATCGGCCAGCTGGAGACCCAGGAGAGCTCATAGTCTAGATTTAGTCCAAGTACCAGCAAGCTGAAGCCCCAGGAAGAGTTGATGTACCTTTTCTTTTCTTTTTTCTTTTCTTTTCTCTTCTCTTCTCTTCTCTTCTCTTCCCTCCCCTTTCTTCTCTTTTCTTTTCTTTCTTTCTTTCTTTCTTTCTTTCTTTCTCTTTCTTTCTTTCTTTCTTTTCTTTTGCTTTTTTGTTTGTTTATTTGGTTTGGTTTGGTTTTGAGGCAGAGTCTCATCCTCTAGCCCAGGCTGGCTTCAATCTCTTGATCTTCCTGCCTTAGCCTTCCCAGTACTGGGACTGTGGGCATGCACCATCACACTGGGTTTTAATGTTTAAATTTGAGTCCAAAGGCAGGGAAAAAATTATATCACAGCAACAGGAATTTCCCCTTACATACCGTTTTGTTCGGTTTTTTTTTTTTTTTTTTTTGCGGTACTAGGGGTTGAATCTAGGACCTCGTGCTTGCATGCTATGCAAGTGCCGGACCACTGAGCTGCACCCTCAGCCCTTTTTTTTTTTTTTTTTTTTTTTTTTTTTTTTTTTTTTTTTTTTTCCTTTACTTTTTGAGACAGGGTCTTGCTAAGTTGTGCAGACTTCCTCTGGTCTCAAACTTGCCATCATCCTGGCTCCGCCTCCCAAGCCGCTGGGATTATAGGCGTGTACCACCACGCCCAGCTACACACCCTTTTGTTCTATGTAGGCCTTCAGTTGATTGGATGAGGTACACCCACCTTAGGAAGGCAATCTTCTTTATTTAGTCTTCCCACCTAAGTGTTAATCTCATCCAGAAACACCCTCATGGACACACCCAGAGTGCCTGACCTAATAAATAGGCAGCCTGTGGCCCAAGTGAGTTGACAAACAACCACCATCATACCTGGGTTCTTCTTGTTCCAAGACAGTCGCCAGGGTACTGTAGGTGGGCGTCTTTCTCCACACCTCTCAACCTTTTTCCATCCCTCTAGATTTTTTTTTTTTTTAAACTTGAGTGTAACGCATTAGAAGACCCAAGTGAAATAGAACTGAAGGCATTCTAAGATGGCGAACCGTACGGTGAGGGACGCGCACGCAGTCCATGGCACCAACCCTCAATATCTGGTGGAGAAGATCATTCGGACACGAATCTATGAATCCAAGTACTGGAAAGAAGAGTGCTTCGGGCTGACGGCTGAACTTGTAGTCGATAAAGCCATGGAGCTGAAGTTTGTGGGTGGCGTCTATGGTGGAAACACCAAACCAACTCCCTTTCTGTGCTTAACGTTGAAGATGCTTCAGATTCAACCTGAGAAGGATATCATTGTTGAGTTTATAAAAAATGAAGATTTCAAGTATGTCCGTTTGTTGGGAGCACTTTACATGAGGTTGACAGGCCCTGCACTTGATTGCTACAAGTATTTGGAGCCTCTGTATAACGACTATAGGAAAATCAAGAGCCAGAACCGAAACGGGGAGTTTGAACTGATGCATGTAGATGAGTTCATCGATGAACTACTGCACAGTGAAAGAGTCTGTGATATCATTCTGCCCCGGCTACAGAAACGCTATGTTCTAGAGGAAGCTGAGCAACTGGAGCCTCGAGTTAGTGCTTTAGAAGACATGGATGATGTGGAGTCCAGTGAAGAGGAGGAAGAGAAAGATGAGAAGTTGGAAAGAGTGCCGTCACCTGGTCACCACCGCAGAAGCTACCGAGACTTGGACAAGTCCCAGCGCTACCTTGCACTACGCTACAGGAAGAGCAGGAATCGGTCTCCCAGAAGGCTGAGTGGATCACCCAAAAGGAGAAGTCCCGCCCCGCGGCGAGAAGGGCATCAGGGCAAGAGTCCAAGACGTCACCGAAGCAGGTGCCCAGATCGACGATACAGATCCCGTTCTAAATCCCCAGGTCATCACCGTAGTTACAGACATAGGAGCCACTCGAAGTCTCCTGAAAGGTCTAAGAAAAGCCACAAGAAGAGCCGGAGAGGGAATGAATAATGGACTCAGTTTGGTTTTAGTCCAAATGGCCACCTATGGATATGAGCGTTATCTGTTCAGATGGAAGGATTAAGATCTATCTGGAAGGGCCAAG
>VMDO01001017.1:170351-236603 GCA_007922755.1 Pedetes capensis
AAAAAAAAAAAAAAAAAAAAAAAAAAAAAAAAAAAAAAAAAAAAAAAAAAAAAAAAAAAAAAAAAAAGAAAAGAAAAGCAAAAAATCTGCTCTCCCAGCTTGTTGTTGTTGTTAGGTGCTGTCAAGTCAGTATCCCAGTCATAGCAACCTTCATAGGGTTTTCAGTGGCTGACTGTTTCAGGATTGCCTTGGGTGTGGATTGCCAGGTCCTTCTCCCATTTTTGTGGTGCTGGGAATTGAACTTGGCACCTCAGAGACTGCAGCGCAGTGCTCTACCAACTGAGCTAAATCCCAGCCCAGGCAGCTATAAGAAATTTTAGTTTTCTCTTACCAAATTTCCTACTTATTTTCTAAGTGAAAGAGATGCTGTGTTTTGTATCTCTTTTTCAATTGTAATCAACATCCTTGAGAGACGATGATGTTTCCTAAGGTCAGTTTTTAGCCAAACCAACTATGACTGTATTCAAACGTAGCAGGAGTAGAAAGAGTATGGGGCCTGGAGATGTGAATGAGAAGGAAGGGATATGGTGACCTGGTAACCTGTTTCCTTTTTGTTATCAAACCTGACACTCATTTGCCATTTTTCTATAGTGTAGTTTTTTGCTCTATGATTACAACTGCTTTGAGAATCTTGGGATTCGTGCTGCTGCTATTACTCAAAGATCAAATCAGGGAAATACAGTAATTCCTAATTTTTTTTCCAGTAGCAGAGAGTAATAGTAAACATGAAAACTGTTTGGTTAGCAGCAGTATTGCAAGAATAGAATCTGTTCAAGTCTAAGGCTTCTTCTAGATCATTTAATCTAGTTTCATATAGTTCAACAGATAGAACCACTTAATACCCTTCATACAAACTAGGCGTGACAGTGCACGTCTGTAATCCCAGCACTTGGGAGGTTGAGGCAGCATTACCACTGAGTTTAAGCTACATTGGGGGACTCCCCACCCACCCCATCTCAAAAAGAAACTTATTAACACCCTTTCCGTAGCACATTCTTACATAGTGCCATTTATTTTTCCCTACAAACCCTGAATTCTAGGTTCAGATGCTCAGTTTATGCCCAGGAATTGAGATTATCCAAGTCTAGTCAGTAGCTGTGGGGCAACAGAATTGAAAATGATTTAATGGAGCTGGGTGCCACTATATACATCTATAATACCAGCTGCACAGGAGGTGGGGCAGGCTGTACAGTTTAGCAAGACCTTGTGTCAAAAGATTTCATAGAAAGGAAAATAATACTATCCTTGGTTTTGAACTGAGTTGCTGACCAGTAGTGCCACTCACAAAGTCATAAAGTACAGAATGAAGAGACAGCTTTTAAAGGGGCAGGGAGTGAGGGTAATGGCAGTCATAAAAGTGATGCATTCAGTTGAACAAGTTTAATTTGAGACAGCCATAGTGTATAGTATGCCTGCAGCCATAGCCCTGTGGCATCCCAACCCGTCAGGTCTCAGAAGCTAAGCAGGGTTGGGTCTGGTTAGTATTTGCATGGGAGACCCCCTGGGAACACCAGGTGCTGTAGGCTTGGGAGACGGACCCCACAACCCACTCCCAAAAATCGATCTGCTACTAAAAACCCTATGAACAGCAGAGAAGCACTGACAATAGTGTTTCCCCTTTTGTACAGAGGGTCGCTATGAGTCAGATACCGACTCGACGGCACCTAACAACAACTACAACATATCTGGGTTCTAGTACTGGTTACCCTGATAATGAGCTTATTGCTTTTGAGTGTTGCTCTATTACTCCGCACCTCAATGCCCACCTTCAAAAATGGAGCTAGACATGACATGCCTGTCCTATTCAACTGGGAAAGCAACTGGCAAACTCAAATGAAGTTATATACACAAAAGCTCTTGAAAAGTATCATACATTCTACGTTTGTTGGCACTGTTCTAGCACCCATGTCTAGGAACACAGAAGTGGCAGTGGATGCGTTACAAGGCCCACATAGGGTGGCTGCCTATTCTGTAAAAGGAAAGCCACTAAAGATTGAATAATTAGAGAATTGCAATACCCAGGTTTCCCACACTTCTACCTACTAATTATTTGGGTGACCCATTTACAGTAAATCTCATTGCAATGAGGCCAGTCTAATGGGAAGGAAAGCACACAGCTTAAAGCAATGGTCATTTGCTGAGCTGAGCTAACGCATACTATCTCATCATTTGATTAGAAAACACAGGTTTTGGCAGGATTGCCATAGAAGCAGCCCATCGACGAACTGAGTTCATCTGTTTACCATGTCCCCTTTGCTCCCTTCGTAATGACCCCAGCTTGAGTGGATCCTCCAACCGTGAACTTGGCTAATTCATGATAAATTGCCCAGACACTTATCCAATTTGTGTTAAAAGTGGTAGAAGGCTATGCCCGGAGCTCTGGGAGTCAAAATCCCATGAGAACAAGGTCAGCATGAGTGACAAAAACATCTTTTCCCCAAGGAAATTGTCAGGCCACATCTGCACAGGGCCTGCCCAAATAACGTGGCTTCAAATTAACATACACAGAATTCCGAAGCTGCACAACTCTCTCATCTTTGGCTTGTTCTAGCAGAAAGAATAAAACTAAAATGGGGCTGTCTGTTGTTTTAAACTTCCCTTGCCAGCTGGCATTGTGCTCTTCACAGAGATTTAGAAATTCATAGCTTTCTACTCCAGGGATGCTGACAATCCCAGCGTGACCTTGATTGACCGCCGTGGCAGTGGGATGTTGAAAGGAAGAAATACTCCAAAGTATGAAAAGCTGATACCTTATTTGACTTTCTTGGAAAGATTTAAATTTTAATTCTAAGCTCAGTTGCTAGTCATTGGAGGCAAAACCTAAGTTTGGAAACATCAATATTAAATTCTAAGAAAAAATGAAAAATGAAGAAATAATACTCAGTCAGGCATGGTGGCACACGCCTTCAACCCCAGCACTGGGGAGGCTGAGGCAGGAAGATGGCAAATTGAGGCCAGCTACATAGTGAGACCCTGTACCAAAAACAAAACTAAACTAAACTAAATAAATAAATAGCATGATATGGAGCTGAGATGAGCCAGTGTTAGGCTTTGGTAGACTCTGTTTTCTACTTCTGTGATTAGATTATCAGGACCCTGGATATCAATTTCAAAAAGGCACTCTTTTAGCCTGCCTAGATTGATTGAAAAGATAAATATGAGCACTGAGTATTTATTACCAGTAGACAGAGTAAAACAGGGTGGCCTTGTGAAAAGAGTTTTTTCCTGAGGTCATGGGGCTCCTGTGCTGATATCATCTCTGTGCTGTAACCTTGAGCTGACTAAGCAATTTAACTATTTCATGGCTTTGTTTCCTTATCTGCAAATTGGAGATTATGATGCTCATCTGATCAGCTTTCTAAGATAGAATTAGATTTGAAAATTATGAGGAAGGGCGGGGGATATAGCTCAGTGGTAGAGCACTTGCCTAATATGTGTGAGGCCCTGGGTTTGATCCATAATACTGGGGGAGGGGGAAAGGAAAAGAAAAGAAAAAGAAAAGAAAAAAGAAAACTGTGGGCGGAATGACAAACTTGAGAGGGCTATCCAAATATAGTGGTAGGTATGGCATTGTCACAACTCACATCAATTATCAAGACAGAAAATATTGCCATAGCTAGGGCCAGCAACGTAGTGTAGTAGAGCAATTGTCCTGATGTGGTCCCTTTTAGGAAGGAAGGTTAAATTCCAAATGTTCACAATATTGGGATGGAGCAATGCATTAGCTGCTTCTAAGATGGCAATGATTTTTGCTCCCTCGTATTTATGTCTACATGAAGTCTCCTCCTACACTGACTAATGCTGAGATGTGTAACCAGTAGAATGCTGCAGAAATGATGGATAATTTATAAGACTCCTCAAAAATGACATTGAAATTCCCAGCTTGTTTCATCTTGGATCCCTCACTCTGGGGGAAGCCAGCTGCCATATTGTGAGAACACTCAAGCTGGTCTACCAGAGCTAAAGCATAGTATCTAGGGAGAAACTAGACCTTTTGCCAACAGCCAGTACTCTCATACCAGCCATGTGACAGAGCCCTTGGAAGTAGATCCCACAGCCTGGGTGGAGACTTCAGATGACTGCAGCCCTAGCTTATATCTTGACTGCAGCCTGAGCCTGAGCCAGAAGGAGCCAGATAAGCCAGCCCAAATTCCCCACCTGTATCAACTGAGAGATAATGAATGCACATAGTTGTGTGAAGCCATTCCACACTGGGATAATACTGATTCACCAATAGATAACTAATACAAACAGTAAAGTATCCCTACAGAGCAGGCCCTAAATTCTGAATAAAAAAAGACCACATTCAGTTTTGTTCATTTCCATGCTGAGCTTGGCTCTCTAACTGGACAATGTATTTCAGCGAGAGGCCAAACAGAGGTCCATGGATACTTTAGGGTTTTTTGCTTGTTGGGACAATGGTAGTGAAACTTCTAACTTTTTTTTTTTTTCTTTTTCTAAATATAGAAGGGTGTCGATACATTAGTTTATGTTACTTTGCTAGGGCACCCATAACAAAGAATCACAGACCAGGTGACTTAAACCACAGAAAATTGTTTTCTTACAGTTGCAGAGGGTAGAAGTCCAAGATCAAAGTGTTGGTTGGGTTGATTTCTTCTGATGCCTCTCTCTTCTCTCCTTGGCTTCTAGGTGGTCATCTTCTATGTGTCTTCACATAATGCCTTAACCTTTTCTCCTCTCTTTGTCTGTCTGTCTGTCTGCCCCTCTCTCTCTCTCTCTCTCTTTCTCTTTGAGACAGAGTTTTACTATACATCCTAGGCTGAACTTATGAGCCTCCTACATCAGCCTCCCAAGTACTGGGACTGCAGACATGTGCCATCATGCCTGGTATAATCTTTTCTTTTAACAAAAACAGTCATATTGAATTAGAACCTATCACAATGACCTCATTTAATTTTTATTAACTTTTTAAACATCCTATTTCCAAATACCCCGACATGTCTGTCACCTTGTCCTGCTGTGGGGACTCTGTTGTGATGCTTAAAGCTATGCCACCTGTACTTCAGATACCAGCAGGACCACCCATGTTGGACAGGTTTCAGCTGAGCTGCTAGACTAAGACAGACTAGGCAGAAGGACCCAGCAGCCCACTCTCAAAACAATTTGCCATTGAAAACCGTATGAATAGCAGAGAAGCACTGTCAAATATAGTGCTGGGAAAATGAGCCCCTCAGGCTGGAAGGCATTCAAGAAATGACTGGGTGAAGAGTTGCCTCCTTAAAGTAGAGTTGCCTCCTCAAAGTAGGGAATAGAGTAAAGCCCTTGGGACTTCCATTTGCTGATGTAGCACAACTCAAAATGAGAAGAAATACAGTGTCTGCAACAATGGGCTCAAACATAAAAAGATTGTATTGGGTAGTGTTTCATTCTGTTACACATAGGGTTGCTATGAGTGGGATCCTACCTGAAGTCACATAACAACAAATTTCCAAATACAGTCACATTCTGAGGTACTGAGGGTTAGGACATCAACATAAGAATTGGGATGGGGCATAATTCAGTTCATAACACAGGTCAACTCATGTCAATCTGTATGATTCTATCTTAATATACCAGTAGCAGTATTTTCTAAACTGGTCCGAAATTTCTACTTCTAATATGTGATAAATTTCATATGTAAGCTAAGTGCCCCTAACCTTGTGTTTTATGCCACACAGTAATGTGAAATTTAGTCATTAGACAGACAATTTTTCAATCATGCACTCAGGAATTTCATACTCATGGAATATTCTTTATACTCAATTTTATTTCCTTTGTTACATACTTACAAGTGTTATGACAACTCCTTGTTTTCCTTTAAGTTTGTCCTGCCCTGGATGTAAATCAGATTCAAAATTTTCTGTCTGATCTCAACAATGTCATTAATGGAAGAGGCATCAGGATGGTCTTTTGTTATCCATGTTTAGACTTTTCTAAGGCATTGTATTTTCTCTTCCCAAATTTAAATTTAGTTTAACAGGAAAATTCAGTAACAGCTTTAGTGAGCCGTGGTAGAAGTTGCAAACTGACTATGATGGCTTCTGACATTACTCATCATGTCTAATTGATTCTTTGTCAGTGTGATTCTAATAATGTTGTTGTTAGGTGCCGTCGAGTCGGTATCCGACTCATAACGACCCTCATAGTGTTTTCAATGGCTGACTGTTTCAGGATTGCCTTGGGAGTGGATTGCCGGGTCCTTCTCCCATTTTTGCGGTTTGGGGATTGAACTCGGGACCTCAGAGACTACAGTGCAGTGCTCTACCAAGTGAGCTAAAATAGAAAAGGGACTGAGTCCCTATTCCTGAAGACATCTTAAGGTTGAGTTCATAAAATATTTCAGGCTCTGCTTTTCAGGCACATGCAGCATTATTCTTCCCTTTTGTGGTGGAACAGAGTCAAGCATTTAGGTTGTGGGTGGAAATGACATGTTCACTTCTGGGCCACAAGATGTAACTTCCAGAGCTCTCTGGGCCAGGCAGATTTAGTTCTAGAGATAGTATAACAAAGGAAGGTTGAGTGAGAAGTAAACCGTTGTAGTTTTATGAAACATGACTTGAGGAATTATTTGTTACTGCAGCATAGCCTTAACTTGTATGATGTATACTGAGTGATAACATTTTGTCTCACAAACCTGCTTTGCTCCAAGTGAATTTATTCTCTCCTTCCAGGGATCACTTCTGCATATCAAGAGGTATTGAAGGGAGTGAGTTTGAAGGACAAAAAGACCTGTTACACTCCTTCTTGACAATGGGTACCTTATATTTGCATACTTACAAGGAGCCTAGTCCAGCTCACTAGATCTTGAACAAAAAAGCCGTACAGCAAGGTGTTATAGTGTCTACTTAGTCCTACGCAGACAAACAATCAAGCTGCATTTGCCCTCCCCCTCACATACCACCTGAGCACTGAGGTGCTCCTGCAGACAAAGCAAAGATTATGAACTGCTGTTTTAATAGTTGCAGTAACACTGTCTAGTTAATGCATGAGACCTTCTGAAATGGAGGGCTTTTATTTGGGATTCCCAATTATTTCATCAGGGGCTGGGATTTAGCTCAGTTGGTAGAACGCTGCACTGCAGTCTCTGAGGTCATGAGTTTGAGTCCCAGCACTGCAAAAGTGGGAGAAAGACGTGGCAATCCACTCCCAAGGCAATCCGGAAACAGCCATTGAAAACCCTATGAGGGTCGCTATAAGTCGGATACCAACTCGACGGCACCTAACAACAACAACAACAACAACAACAACAACAATTATTTCATGGTGATAATCTACCCTTCTCACCTGGAGCATCTTATATGCAGGGATGATGAGCCCTGTACAGGTGTTTAAGGAAGCAGGGAAGGATGGACAAGAGGCTCCCAGCATTTAGTTCCTAGCTGCTCTAAGGAGTAGGAAAGAAAGAGCACAGGGCCAGCAATTGATGGTTTATGATTGGTTTTGATGGTGAGAATATTCCAAATGCTAAATGGGTCAAGTGCTGGTGTCTTTCCCCACATATTTTAAGAAAGGCAATATAGTATTGTGGTTTAAAGCACAAGTGCAGGACTCCTGGTTTTCAGATTCTAATTTCACCACCCACTGGCTCTGTGACTTTGGAGGATGAGGTAAATCAGCACATCTAAAGCTCTAGGATGGCCTGGCACACTGTGAGCACCACACAGTGTTTATGAGAATGAGGACAGCTATGTGTCAACAGCCACAGGACCCTGCCTGGGTACAAGGCTGACCTCCTATTTGGGATCTTTACCTGTACGGGCAAAAAACAAAAAACAAAAAACAAAAAACAAACAAACAAAAAAAGGAGTTCTAATGGAAAACTGAACAGGCACAGTTTTTGGAGTGACACTCGTGCCATTTGATCATAACACCTCTAGAATGAGGCGAGACAGCTGCGTCCCTGACTGCCTGGTGCTCAGAGCTAAAGCTGGAGCTGCAAGCTGGCTTCTCCCAGGCTGGCTGCTTAAGTGAAGAGGTGTTTGACCTTTTATTTTTCCTTTTTCCTGAAACTGAACATTTTGAAGGATTGTTTGGTTTTGTTTTCAGGCTTTCTTTAGAAGCTGTGTAGCCAGTGCTTTTTAACGGGAGTAAGTGTGGCCTCCCCCAAACCCGCCCTGCATCTCTTGGCCAGGACGCAGGCGCCCTGGGTGGTCTCTGCAGTGGCTGCCAGCCACTGTGAAAGAGAAGTGGAGCAAGAACTTGGCCCTGGCCCTGGCCCTGACTCTGATCTGGTTTGGCTGGTTAGAACTGGACCTGCCCAGTGGCCACATCTGGGGTGGGGATCAGCAGGCAAAAACTGCTTCAAGTCAGGCTGGTCCTCGGAGGCTCAACCCAGCCCCTGACTAAAGCCCCAAGGGAAGGTCAGGAGACCCTTGAAGTATCAGTCCCATCATCCTCTGCTTTGAAAGCTGAAAACAAAGCACTGCCATCCTGGCTTCAAATCATGGCTTCCACTTCCCTAATCTTGGACCTACTAATAAACCTTCCAGAGCCACATTTTTCTCAGGTATAAGATGGATGTGCTATTAATATTTAGCTCAGACAAATTTGTTTAAAGGATAGGTGGATATACAGCATTGGAATTAGCTCACATATATAGGAGGCGTTCAATAAATGTTAATTAGAAGGCCAGACATGGTGGCACATACCTGTAATCACAGTGCTTGGGAGGAGGATGCAGGAGGATCATTTGAGGACATCCTGGGGTGAGTTAGAGGTCAGCCTTGGCTACAAAGTGATCCTCGTCTCAAAAAACCCTGAATAAATAAAATAAATAAAAAATAAAAATGTCTTCCCATGGTTAACACCCACCTCCCCTCCTGATGGCAACAGAGTCCTGTCAATATCTGTTCCAGCTCACATTAATTCTCTTGTCTAGAAATCTCTCTCCCCTGTCCACTACCCATCATCCATCTTGCTCATTATAAACACTCATCCCAGGGCAAGAAATAGAAGGGCTTATCCTAGAACGAGCTAGAAAGAACCTGTTATTAGTTTGCTAGACATGCTCAAGGGGCTGGGATTTAGCTCAGCTGGTAGAGCGCTGCTCTGCAGCCTCTGAGGTCCCAAGTTCAATTCCCAGCACCGCAAAAATGGGAGAAGGGCCTGGCAATCCACTCCCAAGGCAATCCCGAAACAGTCAGCCATTGAAAACCCTATAAGGGTCGCTATGAGTTGGAGACCGACTACTCGACGGCACCTAACAACAACCAGACATGCTCAAAGAACCACAGGCTCGTTCTTTAGGCCACATGAGAGAAGACAGTCAAAGAGCTGAATACAGAGCAATCAATCAGGCCAGGCTCGGCTCATGCCTATAATCTCAGCGACTCAGGAGATGAAGGCAGGAGGACTACAAGTTCGAGGCCTGGGAGGCCTGGGTCACTTAGCGAGACCCTGTCTCAAAATAAAAAATAAAAAATGAGCTGGGGATGCAGCCCAGTGGTACAGCACTTGCAAAGTATGTGTGAGGCCCTCGGTTCAACTCTGAGTACTACAAAAAGAAAATAAAGAAGATTCTAGGGGCACCTCACTGGCCTGAAATCTCCTCCACAGTAGCTCATAGGCAGAGTTGTCTGTGACCAAGCCACCAGCTTGTGTCTTTGCCCAAAGGCCTGTGCCTGTATTCACAGGGCATGCTTTGAGGATGCTGTGACATTATCAGTGTGGCCGATGTGGCCTTTTTTTGAGACATCAGACATGATACTTCCAATCCCTACCCTTAGTGACCTTTGTCTTCATTGGCTAATTCTCATGCAGAAGGATTTGCATCCAGATTGCAGTCTGAAAGGACAACTGGGGACCAACCATCCATACTACATCCTTGCTTAGGGGATCTGGGGATTGGAGCACAGAGGATAAGACAGAGAAATTGAAATGTATTGTATGATCAGTGTTAATACTGAATTTTGCTTTTACTCCATTACACAAACATTTATTTCACCTCACTCTGTGTGGGCACTGCTCCTAGAGTCAGTGGCCTGAAATATGGACCGTCCCATTCCACACCACCCACAACCACTGCCTCCCACACCCTGGGTGCACCAGGGGCAGCATTTATAACCCGGCACACTCCTGCTTTCGAGCAGCTCAGCGCTGCTATGGACAGAAGCCTACAGTGCCTTCCTGGGGGGTGGGGGAGCTGACAATGGTCACCCCTCAAAAGAGCTGCTTCCATTATGCTTGGTGGCAAGCGTGGAGCGGGAGGGAACCCTAGGCTGGGCAGCCCAGCTTGCATTGTGGACGCTCCAGCTCCATGCTCTCCTTCTTGGCCATGTTCTTCTCTGTTTCCTTCCTCAGAAAAGCCTGCTCCCTCCCTGCCTGCCAGCCGCCCAGTCTACGCTGCAGCCCATAGAGGGTCTGTTTGTGGAGTTGGGGACACACAGACACTTCTCCACCTAGGACAAGTAGGAATTCACCCTGGTTATCATGTCCTCTCAGCCAGCTGCCCCCTCTGCCTTCCCTCTGCAGCCGTGGCTGGTACAGCCTGGCAGGTTTGGGTAGGTGGGCAAGGTTGCCCCCTGAGGAGTTTGACCTAGAAGATATTGACTGAATGCAGGCAGAGCCCTTGGCTTCCAGTTTGGTTGTGGTGGTTTTCAGAGGGGGAGGGTCTGCTTCTCAGGATCCCAGGTCTGAAAACAGAACTTTTCCTGTGTATTCATGGAAGACCCAAGCATTGGTGACAGACTAGGATGATAAATTCCAGAATGACAATACATTATCTTACGGTGGTGATGGGGATTAGTTGGGATAAGTTTGGCTGCTATAACAGACCAATCTAGAAAAAAGATTTTAAAAAATTGCTTCCTACAGTTAACATTGTCTACAGTCGTACCACCCTGGCATCTAATCTCATCAGATCTGGGAAGCTAAGCAGGGTCAGCCCTGGTTAGTCGTTGCATGGGAGACCGCCTGGGAATACTTAGTGCTGTAGGCTTGGGAGAAGGACCTGACAGCCCACTCCTGAAGCAACCAGCCATTGAAAATCCTATGAATAGCAGAGAAGCACTGACAGCAGTGCCAGGCATGGCACAGCGTGGGGACAATTTCGTTCTGTTGTATATAGGGTCGAGATGAGTCAGACCCAACTCAACGGCACCTGACAACAGCAAAACAGTTAGCATTGCTTTTGCTCTGCAGGAGGGTGTTCCTGCTCAGATCTCTCCCTCCCGAGCACTCAGGAGTCCAAATGCATTCCATCTTGTGGCTTCTCAGCCTCAGCATGGGGCTCCCAACATCACCCCAGAGATTATCTCCAGGGCAGCCAGCCAGAGGGAAAGAGCACGAAGGCCTGTGCGTAGGAATGCATCAAAGCCTGCATTAATTCCTAAGGCTGACCCTACAAATCATCACTACCTGGTGACTTAAAGAAATAACAACTATTGTCTCATAGTTCTGGAGGCCAAAAGTCCAAAACCAAGGTGTCAGCAGGGTGACTCCTTCTAGAGGGTCCCAAGTGGAACCAGTTCCATGCCTCATGGCTGTTGGCAATCCTTGGTGTTCCTTGGCTCTTGCTTCTGTGCCCCACTCACCTCACCATTTTTATTCATTCATCTTTTTTTTTTTTTTTTTTTTTTTGCTTTTTGAGACAAGGTCTCATTATATAGCCCAGTCTAGCCTTGATCTCACAATGCTCCTGGGATTACAAGCATGTGCCACCACGCCCAGCTCTGTGTGTCTCTATCTTCTTGCTGTCTCTTATAAGGATGCTTGCTGTTCCTGACAGCTCTGGAATGTTGAACATCTCTTAAAGGCCTAAGTGTTAAAGGTTTGGTCCATAGGATGACACTATTAAGAGGTAGGTCCAGTGGCAGGTCTTTAGGACATTGAGTGAGTGCTCTTGAAGGGGGCTGTAGGACCTTGACCTTTCCTCTTCCTCTTTTGCTTTCTGATGCCATGAGGTGAGCAGTTTGCTCTATCACACACTCCCCACCATTGCTGGCTGGTAATCCCACCACAGCCCTAAAAACAATGGGTCTGCCTGTTCATGGACTGGAACCTCTAACACTGTGAACCAAAACGAACCTCTTCTCTTTCTAAGTTAATCATCTCAAGTGTTTTGTATAGTGACAGAAAGCTGACTATCCCAACGGCCCACTTTCACAAGGGATCTCTTCTTCAGATCCTCCCTTAATTAAATCTGCAAAGGCTCTTATTCCAAATCAGATCAGGTTCTGAGGTTCTGGGCCAACATGGAATTAGGAGGAGACACTGTGGCAGACACGGGCTGACCTGCTGCAGACATTTGCTATGAGACAAGAGAGCTTCAAGGTTGTGCCATGTATTCCACGTGTGTGACACAGCTGTTTTCAACTCTTGTCTTTCAGGTAAGTCCTTCAAGGGCCCATCCTATGACACTGGGGCCATTGCAAGGACTTCCTAGCCCACAAGAGGCAAACTCTGTCCCCTCTTGTTTAGACTTGCTCTCTGGGGACTCCTATTCCTCATTCCCGAGGCTTCCTTTCTGCAGCAGGGCCCTCCTCCTACCACCTTACTCTTCTAGAAGGCCAGATCCTTTCAGGTTGGTGAGTCTGGAAGATGGAGCCCACAATCTTCCTCATGGCTTCCTCCTGGGTGTTAGTTTCCAACTAGGAGCAGAATTTCTGCTCTCCAGGTGAAAAACATCTTAGGGCTGAGAATGTAGCTCAGGGGTAGTAGTTGTTGTTAGGTGTTGTTGAGTTGGTGTCTGACTCATAGCGACCCTGCATACAACAGGTTAAACACTATTGTCAGTGCTTCTCTGCTGTTCATAGGTTTTCAATGGCTGATTGTTTTTGGAGGGAGTGGGTCGCCAGGTCCTTCTTCCAAGCCTACAGCCCCTGGTATGCCCAGGCAGTCTCCCATCCAAGTACTAACCAGGCCTGACCCTGCTTAGCTTCCAAAATCTGACGGGATCGGAGGCCACAATGGTATGGCTGCAGGCTCCTTAATATGTTCAGGACTCTGAATTCAATCCCCAGTACCACAAAAAATAGTAAGATAAAATAAAAACATCGTTAATGGTCCCATCACTCAGAGTCCTTCTATTAACATTCTGCTGTCTATAATTTCAGTTTTTACACACACAGAGTTTTATAAAAATATATTTGGGATTGGGCTTTCCCCACACACACATTTAATATGTCATAATTATTTCCTGCCTGATTTGAGGCTTCAGAATTAGTAGGCTTGTTTGCCTTTGTCTGTAAGCCAGACTTCCAACATCAACTTAGTAAAGGTGATACTTTTGACCCCAATGGCCTTATTCCTTTGTCTTATTGCTCATTTGGTATAGCTGAGAAGATTTGTACTATTTATTGAGACTTGGAAAGTCTCTGACAACTTTTCTATAGTCATTTTAACTTCTTTATTCTGTTTTGTTCATTTTGTTTTTTTGTTTTGGGAGGTTTGTTTCTTTTTTTCTTTTCTTTCCATTTCTTTTCTTCTTCTTTTTTTTTTTTAGGCAGTACTAGGGGGTTGAACCTAGACCCTTGCACATGTTAGGCAAGTGCTGGGCTACTGGGTTGCATCCCCAACCCTTTTTTATTTTTTATTTTGAGACAGGGTCTTGCTAAGTTATGCACAGGCTGCCTCTGGCCTCGAACTTGTGATCCTCCTGCCTCAGCCTCCCAAGTCATTGGGATTACAGGTGTGTATCACCATGCCCAGCCTTCATTTTGTTTTTTGAGACAGGGTCTCACTATGTGGCTCAGGTTGGCCTCAAACTCATGATTCTCCTGCTTCTGACTCCAGAGTGCTGGAATTACAGGCATGCAACACCATGCCTGACTTTCTTTTAACTTCTTCCTACACCTCATAAAACACATGTTTATTTTTAAGGGTCTTGCACAGTGCATGAAACATTGGGGATGTTTGTTGAATGAATGAACCAAAACTGACAAGGGCTTAAAAAAATACCTCTAAAATACAACTCTAAAATACCTCTACAAAACAACGGCAAGCATAGGACATTGTAAATTTCTAGTTTTCTGGAGCATAATTTGGTTATACTTATCAAGAATGTGGAACATGTTCATACTTCAGTTTAAGAATTCCACTTCTAGGAATTTGTGCTAAGGAAATGCAAAAGACATATTCAGAATATTGTTTAAAATGGCAAATGTGTAGGACTGAGCCAGCCTGGGCTAGGTAGTGGAGTTCGAGGCCAGCCTGACTGAGAGACAAGATGAAACATCTCAAAAACAAACAAAAAACAAAAAACAAAAACCTAGCAAGAAAAAATCCTAAATACTTCTTTAGTCATAGGTTACTGTTACAAACAATAGAGATGAAGCCTCACTACTTTAAATTTTTTTAAAAATCTATTAAAAGGATCCTGGCTCTCTCACAGAATCCCCAGAACCAGGAAATCATGCCTGCAGGCCTGAAATGGCCAACCCCTGACCACAAACACAGCTGCTGTACCTGTACTGAACATGTACAAACTTTCTTCTTCTCATTTCTAAAACAATGTTGTTGTTGTTAGGTGCCATGGAGTTTGTGTCCAACTCATAGTGACCCAACATACAATAGGCGAAACACTATCGTCAGTGCTTCTCTGCGCTTCATAGGGATTTCAATGGTGGATTGATTTTTGGGAGTGGGTTGCTGGGTCCGTCTCCCAAGCCTACAGCACCTGGTGTTCCCAGGCACTCTCCCATCAAAGTACCCTGCTTAGCTTCCAAGATCTGATGGGATCAAACGCCACAGTACTATGGCTGAAGGCTTCTGAAACAATACAGCATAATAATTATTTATGTAGTATTTATATCGCATTCAGCATTATAAGTCATCTAGAGATGATTTAAAGTATACAGAGGCATGTATGTAGATTACATGCAAATACTATGCCATGTTACATAAGAGACTAAACCATCCTTAGATTTTAGTATCTACAAAGATCCTGGATTCAGTCCCCTGTGAATACCAAAGGGTGACAACATAATGATAATAGAAAGATTCTGGATGGGACCATTAATGATGTTTCTCTATTTCCTGGGATTTCTTTCTTTCTTACTTTTGTAGTAGTTGGAGTTTGCACCCAGGGCCTTGCACATATTTTGCAAATGCTCTATCACTGGACTGCTCCCTTAGCCCCTTTTTAAAATTGTTTATCTGAAGACAGGGCCTTGCTAAATTCCACAGGCTGCCTCTGGCCTCGATCTCCCGATCTTCTTGCCTCCGCCTCTCAAATCGCTAGGATTCCAGGCATGCACTATTGCGCCTGGCTTCCTTCCTGGGGTTTCCACATTTTCTAAGCGTCCAGGAGCATTCAAGGCAGGGGACATAGCCATGGCCCTGGTGGGGTGAAAGGCAGGCCTGGTTTGGGTCCTGAGGCTTGGCAGTAGAAATGGTATCACCATCCAAGTGGGACAAAGGTGGAAATAAACACATTGTTCCCATTTGAACCCCAAGACATTTTTCAACTGGACAGTCTTGGGTGCAAGAAGGAAAAGGTCAAGTTTTCAGGAGTTTTGAAGAAAAACTATGACCACTAAAAATGAGGTTTTTGTTTGTTTTTCTAAAAGCAAAAATGGAGCAAAATTCACAATTATCCTAAGAGGGTTAGGGAGGTGGCTGAGAGGTATCGTACATCTTTAACATGCCCTGAGGCCCTGGCTTCTATCCCCCACCTAGGGGAAAAAATTGTTGTTGTTGTTGTTGTTAGGTGCCGTTGAGTCAGTATCCGACTCATAGAGACCCTCATAGGGTTTTCAATGGCTGACTGTTTCGGGATTGCCTTGGGAGTGGATTGCCAGGTCCTTTTCCTATTTTTTCGGTTTTGGGAATTGAACTCAGGTCCTCAGAGACTGCAGCGCAGTGCTCTACCAACTGAGCTAAATCCCAGCCCAGAGGGGAAAAAATAGCATAAAATATATAGCCAAAACTGGATCTGGTGACACATGCCTGTATTCCCAGTACTCAAGAGGCTGAGCCAGGAGGATTGACAGTTAGAAGCCAGTCTGGGCAATATAGCTAGTTGGAGGGAGGCCAACCTGAGCTGTCTCAATAAATAATTAAATAATTAAACACATTGATTAAATAAAAATAAAATATATATGGGGCATGGTGGCACACGCCTGCAATCCCAGCACTCAGGAGGCTAAGGCAGGAGGAACCACATGAGTTTGAGGCTTAGCGTGGTCTCCATAGAGAGTTCACAGGAAGAACTTCTCTCAAGAAAACCCAAAAAACACCCAGAATACTCTGGGGATCTGCTCTGTGATCCGCTCCTGTGTGACAATTGGGTCCTTTACATTTGAGAACCTGGAGTGTGCTGCCTTCTCCCAGGTGTGTCCAGAGTCTGGGCAAAGGTGTTAGCTCAGACCTTGGGGATGGTTGTGCAGCTCAGGCTGCGACCTTGAGCCTTCCCACCGACTATTGGTGCTGTCAACTGGCATAACAATGCCCTGGTACCTCCCTGAATGGGAGATAATAGAGATAACAGAAAGGAAGGCATGTGGAAAGTCAACTGATCCATGCCAGCACGAGGCCGTGAGGTGAGGCCGTGTCAGATCATTTCATTGGCTTGGAAGGGTCCCAACTCAGTGTTCTCAGGATCAGGGTAGAGTTTGAGGGAGGTGCGGTGGGGGGGGAAGGCAAGTGGGCAAGCCAGGGATGGGGAGGGCAGGCCAGCGGCTGCACCGCCGTGACACCCACGGACCAGCCCAGGAAGGGCCACGTCACTCCTGGAGAGGGTGAAGGAGGTTTCTTTGGGGTTAAACTGCCAAGAGTTCCTGTGGCCTCTCTCGGGGTTGGCCACCAATGCCACCTTCCTGTCGAGAGCTGGTGTGGCTGTCTGCGAGTCTGAGGTCAGCACCTAGCCCAGCAAATTCCAGTCCTGAGAGCCAAGCTGCGTTGGTCTGGCAGTCTGCTGGACAGAGAAGCGTCTGCTGCAGGGTGGCCTCACCGGGCTGGGGGCTGGCGCCCAAGACTGCAGATGCATCTGCGGCTGAAACCCACACGCAGGATGAAGGGAGGTGGAAGAGGCAGATGCAGAGGCCAAGCCATGAGCAAGAATCCCAAAGCCCTGAGCTACGTGGAGCTGAGCCTCCCAGGAGACCCTTCTTGTGAGCCCATCTCCACTCTCACCCCAAATATGGTAAAGTAGCCTGGGGTATTCATTTGTGCATCATTCATTCAGTAATTGGTGATCCTTTCCCAGCCTCAGACCCTCCACCGGCCCCTGGGAAGGCTGTACCAGGCAAAACACACCGATCCTCTTTCCAAGTTGCTGTATAGCCTAGTGATTCTTATCTTTGCCTTGAGTTCATATGGAAATCCCTGGAGAGATTGTTTAAAAGTCTGATTCCCGAGGCCCAGCCTGGGAAACTCTGAGCCAGCAGGTCCGGATGAGGAGGAGGAGGAGGAACCTGCCCTCAAGAGCTTATCAGATGATCATGCTGTGGGAGGTCTTTCCCCAACTAGGGCAGGCCCCTCTCTGGGCCTCTCTTGGGGAAGAACCAGTGAGACCAGGCAGTGAAAATGGGGCTGTTTCCAGGGGACCACAGAGGAGTCTGTTTTGGTAGTGGAGGACAGGGTGCCCCCTGGTGAACAGATGGCAGGGTTGCTGGGAACTGGAAAAATGTGCTGTCAGGGCGGGTGACCATTTCCTGCAGGAGGGCTCTTGGCCAGCACATATCCTCTTCCTTCGTGGGCTGGGGCTGTGGCCTGTGGGGTGAGATGGTTTGCCTGGCAGGCTGGCTCACTGATGCCGGATTCCCCTGTGCGTTGTAATTGTTGGCTGGCTCTGCCTGGTGCCTTTTGGGTTTTTTTCCTGAATGTCTTACCGACTGATTATTTTCCAATCTGTTTTTATTTATTTATTTATTCATTTTGTAAACTGTGAGTCTAGGTAATTTTGTAATTCCTACCATTCCAGAATCTCACTTTGAGACTCAGAAAGCTATTGTGATTAACTCTAGCCACTCTCAAAAACGTTCTGTTGCAGAATAAAGATTAGGAAAATGTGCACAATGAAACCAGGACTCTATTTCTCCCAGCAAGTTTTGGTTTGGTTTTTGGTTTTTTAATTTTTATTTTATTTTTAATTTTTGCTGTACTAGGGGGTTGAACTCAGGACCTCACACGTGCTAGGCAAGTGCTCTACCACTGAGCCCCTTTCTTATTTTTTATTTTGTGACAGGTCTTATTAAGTTGTGCAGGCTGCCTTTGGCTTGCAGCTCCGAGTTGCTGCACATGTGCCACGGAGCCTGGTGGTGCCTGTGTTTCTTTAAAACATATTCCAGGACAACATATTCCATATGAACTCGAGGCAAAGATAAGAATCACTAGGCTATACAGCAACTTGGAAAGAGGAATGGTGTTCTTTGTCCGGTGCAGCCTTCCCAGGGGCCGGTGGAGGGTGTGGGGCTGGGAAAGGATCACCAATTACTGAATGAATGATGCACGAATGAATACCCCATGCTACTTTACCATATTTGGGGTGAGAGTGGAGATGGAGATTCCAGCTGGAGAGGTAGCTCAGATGTAGAGCGTTTCCCTAGCATGCAGGAGACCTTGGGGTCCCTCCCCAGCACTTCCCACCCCCTCAAAAACAAACAAAAACAAAACAAAAATTCTGATTCCAATAAGTTTTCTCTATATCCACCACTGTTGTTGTTAGGTGCCGTGGAGTCTGAGTCATTTCTGACTCACAGAGACCCTTATAGGGTTTTCAATGGCGGTTTCCGGATTGCCTCGGGAGTGGATTGCCATGTCCTTCTCCCTTTTTTGTGGCGCTGGGAATTGAACTCGGGACCTCAGAGACTGTAGAGCAGTGTTCTACCAACTGAGCTAAATCCCAGCCCATACCCACCACATTGGGTTTAAAACCCTGGTTTTTCCTGTGACACCACAGGTGGGTGGAAGAGCAGAGGAGGAAGTTCCAGCTCACTGCTCTCCAGGAGGAGGGGCAGACTGAGCCACAAGGTGACCTACAGGTGGCCCAGGATTCCAAGGCGCCCCACCCTGCCGCACTACCAGGACCAAGTGCCTCAAGACAGGATCACTGCTCTTGTCTTTCTGCCAGCGCAAGCTCCTCTGAGTCTTTGATAACTACCCATTTTTCCATGTTAGGGAACAAAAAAAGTACACTGGCAAAAAATATATAAATCTTCCTGCATCAGTTTAAGCTCACGTCTTTTTCTGTTTTCTGTGAATGTAGGTTTTGACCCACTGTTTCTGTCTCCAGGAAGCACTTGAAATGGGTTCTCCCATCTCCACACTCTCCTCTCCATCATAATCCTGGGTTCTTGGGGCCACAACACATGAACCTCATGCCTTACTCTAGCAAGCAGCTGGCTTGAGCTGGCTGTAGGGAAAAGGCACTTTCTAAGATGCCCAAGTTCTTTACTTTTTTGTTTCTCTCTTTAATTTGGAGTAAAGTATACATAACACAAAACTCATCATTTAAATTATTTTTATTGGTAATTTTTAATTACCAATACAACGTAATGGGTCTCATTATGACATTTCCATACATGCATTTCATTGTACAGTGCTCACGTTCACCTCTCCTCCCCCAGCCCCTCCTTCCCCACCAATGGACTCCCTTCTACTTGTGTGTCTTTTTAGTGAGTATATCTGTGTATGCCCATCCCAATTTTGCCATAAGGGCAACATACATGATATTTCCTGTGCTTTCTCCCATTACTCTTTCTTCTTGCCCTTCTCCCTTTTTAAATATTTAAGTGTATAATTCAGTGGCCTTAAGTTCATTCATATTGTTATGCGGCCATCACTACTATCCATTTCCACATTTTTCAGCTTCTAAACTAAAAGTCTGTCCACATTAAATACTAAGACCCCATCCATTCTACCTCTCAATCCCTGCTAACCACTGTTCTACTTTCTGTCTTTATGAATTTGATGACTCAAGGTACTCATATAAGTGGACACAATAATGGTTTCTTTGTGACTGGTTTATTTCACTTAGCATAATGTCTTCATGTTTCATCCATGTTGTAGCATGTGTCAGAATTCCCTTCTTTTTTAGGGCTGAGTAATAGTCCATTGTATGAATATGCCACAATTTGTTTATTTATCTGCTAATGGATACTTGGGGGCTGGGATTTAACTCAGTTGGTAGAGCGATGCGCCGAAATCTCTGAAGTCCCGAGTTCAATTCCCAGCACCGAAAAAATGGGAGAAGGACATGGCAATCCACTCCCAAGGCAATCCCAAAACAGTCAGCCATTGAAAAACCCTATGAGGGTCTCGATGAGTCAGATACCGACTGGACGGCACCTAACAACAACAACAACAACAACAACAATGGATACTTGGGTAGCTTCACTTTTCAGCTATTGTGAATGGTGCTGGTATGAATATGGGTATAAAATTATTAGTTTGAGTACTTGTTTTCAGTTCTTCAGGTTGTTTATCCAGAAGTGGATCTGGTTTACTTTGTTAAAAAAGAAAAGCAAGGACCCAGCTCGCCCTGTTGGCATCCTCTCCTGGGCATACAGGGCACACACATGCTTCTGGCCGACTGGCTGCTTGGGCCAAGAAGCACTACTCTTCCTGATCCCTCATTATTCCCAAACTTCCCAATTTGTGGAGCCTGAAGAATAGGAAAATTAATGATTTCCTCTTATTGTTGGAAATAATTATTTAACATTACAGAAGGTATCCAATCTTATTTTAAAGGCATGTAGGAGCCTGGCACTGTGCCTCATGTCTATAATCCCAGGGACTCAGAAGACTAGGCAAGAGGATTGCAAGTTCGAGGCCAGAGGCAGCCTGAATAATTTAGTGAAGACCTGTCTCTAAATAAATAAATACATACGTACATACATACATACATACATACATAAGAAGAGAGTTGAGGGTGTAGCTCAGTGGCAGAGCATCCTAGACTCAATATCCCAGCATTGCAAAAAAAAATAATAAATAAAAGGAAGGTTTTTGCCTTTTTCCTGGTGGTGGTGGTAGTAGTTTTTCATTTGTTTAGTTGGTTGGTTGTTTTTGTTTTTGTTTTTTAAGGCTTTGTAGCTCAGGCTGGCCTCAAATTTGAGATCCTCCTGCCTCAGCCTCCTGAGTGCTGGGATTACAGGCATGCACCACCATGCCCAGCTAGGAAGGTGTTATTAATGAAAGTTAATATGCCATGTATGGTTTAGCTAGAACCAAATCTGCTTAGTAGAAGTAGGGATCATAAAAATCCTGGGGGGACTGAGTCTTTGCATAGGGCCTGAGAATCCCTAGAGAATCTACAGATCATTTCTTAGGTATTAATTCCTTGGGATTGTGAGGAAAGTGTGTGTGTTGTCTTGCAATGGAGGGTGAAGGGAAGATGGGAAAATCCACATATTTTATTTGATTTGCAACATGATCCTGCAGAAAGGGTTAAGAACCAGTCGTCCTGGCTTTGCTCATGTCCATGCTGTGGCCCAGTCACTAAGGCAACTGAGCCTCTGGATGGCACACTTGGCCCAAAGCTCTTTGCACCAGGTTGGTGTCCCCAGACTTACTTGGCCATGGCAGTCACACCAAACGTTACTCAGCTGTCCTGCGGTTGCCCTTTGCGCCTGCCCAATGAGTCCTGAGGTGGGAGGGCATAGCCTGGGCCTCAGGCTAGGGTGAGGCCAGTGCCCCACTGGTGGCCTGGAGACCTCTCAGCCCAAGGACAAGGAGAGACCTGGGGTGGAAAGCCACTCCCAGGGGGCCTCCCGAGAGCCCTTCGATGCCCCCATCCACTCCCTGAAACTGACACGGAGAAACTAGAACAAAGCTGGAGTTGCCTGCAGACATAAGAGCTCTGCAGAGAGCTCCCAAGCAATTTGCTGAGCTCCTGAGGCAGAAGAGGCTTCACTGAGGGAGGCTTCCCTCTCTGCCACCATTCTGAGCTCCTAAATTCAAACTGGGGTCCCTGGAGTACAGTAGAGGGGAGAAGCTAGGGAAAGACAACCAAGGCTTTTGGGATTAAGTTCTTCACTCACTAAGGAAGGATTTGGGAACACAGGAAATGAAGGCAGGGAATTTGAGGGGAACTGTTTAGAGGGGAGGTGAAGTTCAATGGTGCTCTCAATTTATTTGTTTGTTTATTTATTTTTGCAGTACTGAGGAGCTGAACCCATGCCCTGCACATACTTTGCAAATACTCTGCTGTTGAGCTGCAGCCCAACCCCCTTTTTTTATTTTTTATTTTGAGACAGAGTCTTGCTAAATTATGCAGGGTGCCTCTGGACTCAAACTTGAGCCTCCTATCTCAGCCTCCCAAATTGCTGTGATTACAAGCATGCACCACTGTACCTGGCTGATGCTCTTGATTTTAACCCCCACATTACATATCACTTTGTTCTTTAAGAAGCCTGGGACAGACAGACAGACATGTATAGTCAGATGCCTAGACCTTTCTCTTACATGGTCTGATTCCATAGCTCTAGAGAAAGGCCAGAAAAAGGACCTGGCAGCCCACTCCTGAAACAATCAGCCATTGAAAACCCTATGAATAGCAAAGAAGTACTGACATGGTGCTAGGAATGGCACAGTGTTGGGGAGTGTTTTGTTCTGTTTTACACAGGGTCGCTATGAATCTGACCTGACTCTACAGCACCTAACAACAACAGGGTAAGGCCTATGAAACTGAGTACTTAACAAGTTCCTCACATGTTTCTTTTGATTATTAAATTTGGGAAACATTGTGCTAAGCCAATAGCTTCATTGTGTAAACTAGGAGGCCAAGCCTCAGGAGCAGAGGCTCCCCACCACACCTGCTCCTCTGGATGAGGATGTGGGAACACAACAGCACATCATTAATGCTACACTGATGGGCTGGGGTGGTAGCTCAGTGATAGAGCACTTACTGGCATGCTCCAGGTCCTGTGTTCAATCCCTAGCATCAAAGAAAGAAAGACTGTTGTGTTAAAACTTTTCTTCATGTGCTGCTTAAAGCTGGGCCCTCCCCAAGCCTGCCTATGAAAATGGATTTGGAAACCATGTAGGCACACACAGATCAGCAGACCGAGACCAAGAAAGGTCTCAAGGGAAGGAGAGGAGGGAGAGGAAAGGAAACACACAATCACTCAGTATTGGAGAATCTAATTTATGCCTGACACTGTGCTGGGCACATTACACATGGTCAGCCAAGTCCCATGATTCTTCCGAGGATGACAGACCCCTACTGCTCTCTTACATTTCCCAGAAAGCATAGAAAAATGCAGGCTGCCCTGTGGGCAACCAGACAGACATGTGATGGCCTCCTGGAAGTGTGTATCAGAGACACAGGATGCCATATGCTGCAGAAATAGCCACCCAGCTACCAGGCACTGAGTTCTGGGAACAGAATCCTCCCCAGTGAGAGGAAGCGTAGCCTGGATGTGAGGCCAGATGCAGAAATGGGTGGGAGTTAAAAGATGGCTCTGCTGGGACACCTGTTCACATTCCAGGTGAGGACACATCACACTGCTCTTCCTCCTCGAAGGGTACTCCTGAGGTAAATGGCCACTCAGGGTTTCTGTTCCTCCAAAAGGAACACTCTTAAATTCCTGGGTGTGAGGAGCTATTGCTTATCATTTTTATGATGTCTGCTCAGTGGGTCCCACCCTCAGCAGGTCAGGGGGGTGGAGGGGCTTGCTGCCTACAGAGTGACGTAGCAAAGGTTTTAAGAGGGTGGTTCCTAAGCCCAGCTGGCCCAGAGAATGATGGAGAGCTTTTAGCAAACTCTTTTGCCTGAGCTGCATTCAGACCAGCTGAAACAGACTCCCTGGGAGAAAATAGAAGGGGCTGGTATTTATTTTCTAAAAGCTCCGCCAGGAGTTTTCAATGTGCAGCTAGGATTGAGAACCCCTGTGGTAGCCAGCTCCAAGATGGTGGCCAATGATCCTCACCACTAGATCTATGCTCTTAATGCAGGCTTTTGTGACGATCAGCAGCAGTATGTCTCCTGTACCTTCTGTCTCACAGTTGGTGGTCCATAAATAGTAGCTAAGTATGGCTGCTATTCCGGGCCAAGATCCACATCCAAGGAGGTCCAATCAGGTGAGTGGAACACAGCAGTAGAAGTTTCCAGAAGTAGAAGTACTTGGGACATCATTGGGAGAGTGTTCATCTGCTTTGAGGTTTTGTTTTGCTTTGTTTTTCTGAGACAGGCTCTTGCTATATATCCCAGGCTAGCCTCCAACTTATGGTCCTCCCATCTCAGCCTCCTGAGGGCTGGGATTACAGGGGTGGACTACCTGTTATTTGTCTTTAGTTTCTTTCCCCATATCTGTAAAATGGTAATAATAGATGACTCATTGAGATATTGTGAGGTGTAAATGAGCTATTACCTATAAAATGCTCAACAGAGCACTTTACAGTATCACTGACACAAGGCAGGGATTCAGAGGGTCTCAAACAAAATACGTAGTTGTTAGGTGCCGTTGAGTCGGGGCTGACTCATAGCAACCCTATGAACAACAGACCAAAACACTCTTTGATACTGTTCTGTGCCTGGCACTGTTTTGGGAGTGGGCTGCCAGGTCCTTTCCCTGTTTTGGTGGTGCTGGGGATCAAACCCCGGGCCTCAGAGAGCACAGAGCAGCAGCCTATCAACTGAGCTAAACCCCAGCCTGCTAAATTGTTATTATCAATTATCATCATCCAAATAGAACATACCTTATGTACTTATATATAATTGATCCTTGATGTTTTCTGAAACATTTTTCATGCTAGATATGTACATCTGTTCAGTAACCCATTTGCACTAAAAAACAGAGTAAAATGTGACAATGTCAGAGTGTAGGACAGTGAGAAGTACTTTGCAGTGTCCCATCCAGTCAAGTATTGTGTTTTGGTTCCTGGAAGCCTTTGAGCATTTCTAGACAGACTACCTGTCCCTAGCTTTCAGAGAATCCTGGAGGGAGAAAGTATGTCTGAGCCATATCTGCCTTTTCACTTTCCAAACAAGGAGCAAGTGTGTGTTCAGCATTGAATTGCAGTCTAAGGAGACAGCCACAAGCAGAGAACTTGACGTTGTGAACCTCGCCCTCTGAAGAATGTGGATCTAATACAGGGCTCCCGCCACTGTCGTTCCTGGGGGATCAGGTATGGAGTTCATGTTGCCTAATGCTTTATGGAAAGGTTATGCCAAAGGGCAAGACGGAAGTGTGCTCCAGAGTGAATCCAAGTCATGTTTTGGTGAACTAGAACTTTCCCTTTGTCAGTGCTAGTGTTACCAGCAGTGACAGCTGCAGTCCAGCTCCTACTGCCTTAACTTGAAGAGTTTCTTTCTTGGGACCTCCACTCAGGTGAAAGCTGGGTGCTTAGCTCGATTGCAAAAATTAGTTTTAGGATGGCCCAGAGAATCATGGAGAGCTTTTAGCAAACTCTTTTGCCTGATTTGTACCCCAGACCAGCTGAAACAGAATCCCTGGGAGAAAGTAGAAGGGGCTGGTATCTACTGTCTACAAGCTCCACCAGGAGTTTTCAATGTGCAGGTAGGATTGAAGACCACTGTGGTAGCCAGCTCCAAGATGGCGCCAGTGATCCCCGACACTAGATTTATGCCACTAGATTTAGTCAGTAAAGAGAGCAAAGCAGTTTGAAGTCTATTAGGTGAAGGACAGGGATAGTACATTCCTCAGAGTGAGTGAGGAGTGTCTATAGAGAGAGGTGGGCCTGGGTGCCTTTACAATGGATATGATTTTGCGTGCTTTGAAGTTACATTGCTCCAACAAGGATGTACTTACAATTGAATCCAAAGTGTTAAGAAAGAACAATGAGCTGGTTCTTTTATTTTTCTTTATCTTAAAGAACTTCCTCTTCTGTGAATAAATTTCTTAGTAGTAGGGGCAAGAGTGGGCTGTTGATAAGATAGAAACTTTTGGTATACTTCTATCTAAGAATCTCCTGAATAGAGTGAGACCGTACACAGGCTTAGGAGGTGCATTGTCTATGTTTACAGATAAGGAAGAGGTGCTGTTTGGATGCCTGTGTCAAAATGGCCAAAGGAGTTTTTTGCTGTTGTTGCCCTTGTTGTTTTACAAGGAAGCTGTCTGGGCATATGTTTGCTATTGGGGAGATGGGAGGATGGGAGTATAGAGTCTGGAGCTCCGTCCAGGAATCTGGCAGTAAAATCTTGGTCCTTATATTGGGTGTATGAAAGAATTTATACCAGACCCAGAAGCTATAGTAGAAAGTATGTTGTTGTTGTTGTTGTTGTTGTTGGGTGCCGTGGACTTGGTATCCAACTCATAGCGACCCTGCATACACAACAGGCGAAACACTATTGTCAGTGCTTCTCTGCTGTTCATAGGGTTTTCAATGGTGGGTTAATTTTGGGGAGTGGGTTGCTGGGTCCATCTCCCAAGCCTACAGCACCTGGTATTCCCAGGTGGTCTCCCATCCAAGTACTAACCAGGCCCAACCCTGCTTAACTTCCAAGATCTGATGGGATCCAATGCCACAGGGCTACAGCTGCAGGCTAGTAGAAAGTATAGATAAGGTTTATTAAAGATAGCACACCTTTAAGGAATAATTACAGGGAAAACTGAGGCACCTAGAGAAGCGTAGGTAAACCTGGAAAGGTAATAGGGAAAACCTGCATTCCCTGGGTGACTCACAATGAGGTTTCTGTTCCCCAGGTGAAGATAAGAAGCCAGAGAGAACAGAAGGGTGAAGTAGGTTTTAGAAGGAAAGTTGCCTTGGGTAGACAGAGAAGATGGCTGGCCAAGAGAAGGAAGAGGCATGCACGTGCTTCCTGGAGATAGAAAAGCAAGCAGCGGAGGGAAAGAAAGAGCAGAGGAGTGGAAAGAGAGGGAGTGGGAGAGGAAGAGGGAGGTCAAGACTAAGAGCAAGCCCAGGCTCCTGTTCCTTCTGGTTTTATTCAAACTAGGGCACGTCCAGTGTGACATCAGCCCTGGGCACCCATTTCTGGGTGTCTACTGTGATGTGAGCCTAGGGTCTTTGTTCTGTAAGTGGCTCAATGGCTTGTATAAGGTGTAGGGCCCATTTGAAAATGTCCTTCCAATGTCCTTAGTGATGCCCGTGGCTTCATGCATCATGGCTGAACTGCAGGAATCATTTTCAATCCCCTTTTCCTTCATATTGCCTGCTACTGGCTAAGTTAGCTACCTAACATGCGTTGTACCCAGTGACTTGACCCCAGAAAAATACTCCAAGACACAAACAAACGGATCAGGAGCAGAAAAGTTTATTTAGACCAGCAGGCCGGCTACTTTCAGTCCCCGGAGTGGACTTTCAGAAAGCAGCATCTACTCACAGTGGTTAGAGGCTTTATAGGGTAGGGGTAGAGAAGCAGATTACAGAAGCAGAAACTTTTTTTGCGGTAAAAGGGTGGGGGTACAAAGTGCAAAGTAAGTTTGCATTTCCTTTGCAGGAATTCCTGAATTTGACCATTTACAAAGTTATCTAGTGCCGCCACATGTTTCTTAATTCAGCCCTTCTGTAGGCCCAGCCATCTCATGACACACTTGCCCTTATCAGCTTTTATTGAGGGCTAGTTTTGAGGAACCAGAGTGATTTTGAAGTGACCTAGGCCTGCTATCACACATGTTCATTGCAAACATTGTACCTGGTCTTGTTCATACCATTCTCAGATGAGCACAGAATTAGGAGTTTGTTGTTGTTATTAGGTGCCATCGAGGAGGGTCTGACTCATAGCGACCCTCATAGAGTTTTCAATGCTGATTGTTTTGGGATTGCTTCAGGAGTGGATGGTCACGTCCTTCTCCCATACAGAGAGGAGAGCAAGATTAAACTCAAAGGTTACATGCATTTGTAACTCCAAGTATAGCTATTTTAGGGCTGGGATTTAGCTCAGTTGGTAGAGAGCTGCTTTGCAGTCTCTAAGGTCTCTGTTCCAATTCCCAGCACCCCAAAAATGGGAGAAGGATGTGACAATCCACTCCCGAGGCAATTCTGAAATAATCAGCCATTGAAAACCCTATAAGGGTCGCTATGAGTTAGACACAACTCCACTCCATGGCACCTACCAACCAAGCACAGCTATTTTAACCTTTTCATTTAAAAGGTGGCTCATGCCTGTAATACCAGCAGTAAGACAGGAGCTTCTTCTCAGGTGCTGGTTGCTGGGCTCTTGGGTCCATGGACCCAGGAATAAATGCGCAGATCCCAAAGGCAAACTAGAGCAAAGATTTTATTAAAAGGACAGACAAAGCCTTTGTCAAGAGAGATGAAGGGGGTCCCGACAGGGTAGCCACCAGAACACATAGCCCAAGGCCTTTTTTAGTGCAAATTCTCTCTCTCTCTCTCTCTCTCTCTCTCTCTCTCTCTCTCTCTCTCTCTCGTTTTTTTTTTTTTTTTTTTTACTTTTTTGAGACAAGATCTCACTAAATTATGTAGACTGCCTCTGGCCTCGAATTTGTAATTCTCCTGCCTCTGCCTCTGGAGTTGCTGGGATTACAGGCCTGTGCCACCACGCCCAGCTCTATTGCAAATTCTTAAAGGAAGGGTTGGGAGGCCCATTCTCTTGTTTCTGTCTAGACCTTAATCAGGTGGGAAGTGACAAGTTCGCCTGGCATGAGGTCACTATCTACTTTCTGTGCCACCTGGGTGGTCTCATGGAAATTCAGACAGCCCAACTACTTACCCTGCCTCAGTGACTCCCTATCTCCAGACCCCATTTCCCTAATTCTCTCAGCAGAAGGATCGCAGGTTCGAGGCCAGAGGCAGCCTGTGTAATTTAGACCGTAGCTCAAGATAAAAAGTTTAAAAAGTAGTGGTTGGGGGTGCAGCTCAGTGGCAGTGCATGTGCAAAAAGTATGTGCAAGGTCATGGGTTCAGTCCCCCAGTACTGCAATAAATAAATAAGTTACTAAGTAAATAAATAAATTTATCAAGATAATGTCTGCAGAGGAGGGCCTCAGGGCCTCACAGCAGCTGTCTTAGTAGTTGATTGTTAGCCAATGAGACTCAAACGAGAAATCCGGAGGTGAGGGCTCTCTTCTCATATCCCATAAATTTTCCGTCTTTCTGTCCTGCCTCATTGGGACTGGCTCAATCTAGTACAGGGATGTCTATTACACTCTGGTTTAAGGAAACCTGGCTATCCACAAAAACCAAAGTTCAGGATCTGGATGAGAGTGGCTCATATGCCTTAAAACTATACGGAGAAAGCCAGGGCAGTGGTGCAGACCTGTAATCCCAGCAACTCTGGAGGCAGAAGCAGGAGGATCACAGGTTTGCAGCCAGAAGCAGCCTGTGTAACTTAGTGAGAACTTGTCTCAAGATAAAAAATAAAAAAGGGGCAAGGGGTCCAGCTCAGTGGTAGAGCACATGCAAAGCATGTGCAAGGCCTTGGGTTCAGCCCCCTAATACCAATAAATACATGAATTCATTCATTAACAAGAAATATACAGGGAAGACCATATCCATTTATAGGATCAAATCATTTCTGCAGTTGTCTGTGTGTTCAAAACCACTACCAACAGGCCCCTTAAAGCTGTTGTTTAGCAATAAAGTCCTGTCCCAGTACTTTATGATTCTTCTTCTTCCTGTTCTTCCTTTGGTAAGTTTAGCAAGTGCTTAACAATAAGATTATCTGGCTATTTAAATGTAAACCAAACGCATGTCACCTCAAGCATTATCCAAATGCTCATACTTCATACTATTCTTCACAAATAAGACACATAATTTGTATGAGCATTCAGAATCATGACATAGAAGGGGCCTTGGACCTCAGTGTGCAGATTTTGGTGTTTGGGGTGCACACCAAACATGAAACCAGACAGCCTGATTAATGTCCAACATGCCTTATAGGTGGTTGAGCCTTATAGATCTAGATGAATGTCATTTCCCAGTGTAGTTTCCTATAGCATCCTTAGCCTTCCCTTCAAGGGCCTCCGTCATTACTTTATACCAAAACCATGCTACTAACCTCCTCCCCCTCTTATTGCCAAGACATGGGAGCATGGTTCCAGAGGAGGAAGCGGGTCCCAGAGGCCTGCAACAGGCAAGTCCCTCCATGGTAACAGCAATTACCTTCCTCCTCCCTGGTGGCAGATACCTTGGTTTGTGTGTATTTTCCCATATAAATGAATTTATATGAGACACAGAAACGATAGCATCAAGGACAGAATAAGTTTATTAAAGATAGAGAATAGAAACATAGATTATAAAGATATTACACCTTCAAGATGTAAGGGCAGACCATAGTGAAAGTCTATTGCTGCCTAGAGCTAAGGTCAGCTATGATCTTTATAGTAGGGTTTGTGCCTTCAGGGGAAGGAAAGAAACATTTACCCCTGGAGCCTGGCCTAGAATGGTTAATGGATTCCCACTGTCTTCAAAGGGCTGGTCTCAAAGGTGGGCATTTTGAAAGGTTAAAAATCCAGGCAGCTACTGTTCTTAACAAGGGAGCAGAACCCACTAAATAATGTCCTTTTCAATTGCAAGGGGTGATGTATGTCTCACATGGTCTTATCCTTCCTAGATGGCTGTAGAAGTGAGGGGTGATTTTAATTTTCTGCTTCCTTCTGGCACGTATGCTATGTGTAAGGGTATCATCTACCAGGGCAACACGGGCCACCAGATCAAAGCCTTTGTCCTACAGGAGGCTCACACTGATATTCATATCACAGGTGGCTGGGAAGCACTGGCTAGGCTAGAGGTGGGTGGCTGCAGAGGCTTCTGTTCCCTTTTTTCCTGCCTGTTACTCTCTAACATCCCCATTGGCAGGTCCTTCCTACACTCTGTTGCCCATCACATCCCCCAAGAGTAATGATGAATTTGCGCAAAACCATGTACACCTGTCTCTTGCTTATCCACGATGGCATTCATTTCACAAATTGGGATGCAACCAACATTTATTCCCTATTCTGAGTGCTATGATTTGAGTGGCTGAGTCAATGACCCCACTCTCAGCATTCCCTCCTTTCTGCTCCGCTCCTGGGGCAGCCACATAATCCAAGCTTTGACAGGCTGTATAATTTACCTGCAGTTGTAGCTGGTGGCACAGGAACAAGTACCTGTCCCTGAGATGACCCAACTGGACACAGTGCAGGGATGTGCATTGGAACATGTGTGACGACTTTTTCTCCAGGGACCAAGAGCCTGGGATGTGAACCTGGAATGGCTTTACCTCCAAGTGAGAGGAGCCGCTTGAATGAAATCAATACAGACAGAGTCAAGGCACAGGGATACATAGAGACCATGTCTTGGATTATTTTTGTGTGTTTTTGTTTTTTTTCTTTTTGAGACCAACAATGGATGGCAGCACTGAAAACCTTCAAGCCCCCCAAAATCTTTCTCTGGACTTTTTGGTTATGTGTACTAGTAACCAAACAGTATTTTTAGTTAAGTCAATTTGAGTTGTATTCATTAAATAAATGAATGAATGAATAAGTAAACAAATATAGTCACACCCTGACAAAATACAAACAAAAAGCAAAACAAACAAAAAACACAAAGAACATCTGTTATAATCCCAATCTGTTTCTAAGCCATGGCCTGGTGGATCAATTTTCATCTTACTATTGAATTATAGTGAGTGGTCCCCTTGGTGTGGCAGTCATTGTTAGTTGCCTGCCTATCTGCCTACCTGCCTGCCCCTGCCTCCCAGTTCCTTGTTAACAGGGCACCGAGGTAGGAGCCTGCAGGGAGGACCCATAACTAATCTCTGTGTGTCTCGACAGACTGCATTGCATGGAGATATCCTCCACATTACAGGACCATCAACACCTGCTCACCCCCTATTAAACTTGCAGCCATTACTGACAACTTAGAATGCTCTCCCCACATTTTCAAACTCCTGATGTTTCTTTTTGCTAGATATTTGTTTTCCCAGATTTCCTTGCAGCCAGGGTACCCACATAACTTGGCTAATAAGAAATAAGAGGAGTAAGAAAAGATCTGCTAATAAAACACAAAATCTTTCCTGTCCCCAGTCTTTCTTCCTAACTTAAACAATGGCCAGGGGATGAGATGTTTGTGATGTTTCTGTGTTGCGGGGCTGAACCCAGGGCTTTGTGTGTACTTTTCAAACACACTACCACTGAGCTGCGCCCTTAGCCCCTTTTTAAATTTTTTATCTTGAGACAGGGTCTTGCTAAGTTACGCAGTCTACCTCTGGCCTTGCACTTTCGATCTTCCTGCCTCTTCCTCCCGAGTTGCTGGGGTTACAGAAATGAGCCACTGCACCTGGTGTGGCAGCCACATTTAGACCATGAGTATGCTAGTTTTCTAGGGCTGCTGTAACAAATCACCACAAATTTGGTGGCTCAAAACAAATTTGCTTTCTTTCTGGGCTCAAATACACAATCCCTCAGCCTCAGCCTCTGGAGTTGCTGGGATTACAAGCGTGTGCCATCGCACCCTGCAAAATTTGCTTTCTCACTCCTCTGGAGGAGAGATGTCCAAAATCAAGGTGTCCACAGGGTTGGTTCCTTCTGGAGGGCCTGAGGAAGAATCCTTTGCACACGTCCCTCCTAGCTGCTGGTAGTTACTGGCCATCTTGGCATTTCTTGGCTTGTAGACACATGACTCCAACCTCTGCCTCAGTCTTCACGTTGCTTTTTTCCTTCTGTTTCTCCTCCCCTTCTCTCTACCTTGTCTCCCTCTTCTCTCTTTCTGTGGTGCTGGATAGCGAACCCAGGACCCTACCCATGCTAGGCAAGTGCTCTACCGCTGAGCTACACCTCCAGTCTCCTTTTCTTTTTGTGGCCTCTGTCTGTCTTTTCCTTGGTGCTGAGAATTGAACTCAGAACATGCTAAGCATACACTTTATCACGGAACTAAACTCCCAACTCTTCTTCCTCCACCTCATTCTCTCCCTCCCTCCAGCCTCCACCTCCCAAAAGCTGGGGTACAGGTGTGTGCCATCATGCCTGCCTCCTCCTCTTTCTCTCTCTCTTTCCTTCTTTTTTTTTTTTCTTTTCTTTTCTTTTCTTTTCTTTCCTTTTCTTTTCTCCTTTCTTTCTCTATTTCTTTCTTTCCTTCCTTCCTTCCTTCTTTCTTGTTTTGAGACAAGGTCTCCCTATGTAGCCCTGGGGTGGCCTGGAACTTGCTATGTAGCCCAAGCTGGGTTTGAACTCCTGGTGATCCTTCTGCCTCCACCTCCCAAATGGTACTCGCAGTGATCATCCTGCCTCACCCACCCAAGTGCTGGAATTATAGGCGTGTGCCACCTCACCCAGCTTTCTTTTTATTTATTTATTTATTATTATTATTATTTTTGGCGGTACTGGGTGTTGAACCCAGGGCCTCAAGCCTGCATGCTTTGCAAGTGCTGGACCATTGAGCTGCACCTCCAGCCCATTTTTTTACTTTTTGAGACAGGGTCTCGCTAAGTTACACAGACTGCCTCTGGTCTCGAACTTGCAATCCTCCTGCCTCTGCCTCCCAAACTGCTGGGATTATAGGTGTAAACCACCATGCCAGGCTTCTTTTTAAATTTTCAAACTTAAACACGCATCCATCTTTCTGCAGTGCTGGGGATCAAACCCAGGGCCCTGGGCAGACTAGGCAAGAACTCTGTCTCTGAGCTATACCCTCAGCTCTTAATTTCTTTATATGTGCCTAAAAATTTGTAAAATTGGCCTGGAGGTAGAGCTCAGTGGTAGAGCGCACACCTAGTAGGTGTAGTCCTCTAGGTTTAAAGCCTTGTTGTTGTTAGGTGCCACTGAGTCCAAGTCATAGCCACCCAATGTATAACAGAACTAAACACTCCCTGACACTGTGCCATGCCCAGTACTATGTCAGTGCTTCTCTTCTATTCATGGAGTTTTCAATGGCTGATCATTTCAGGAGTGGCTGCTGGGTCCTTCTCCCAAGCCTATAGCACCTGGCATTCCCAAGTGGTCTCCCATCCAAAAACTAACCAGGCTTGACCCTGCTTAGCTTCTAAGATCAGATGGGATTAGATGCCAGGATGATATGATGCCTAGCAATGCATAATAATAATAACAATAATAATACATGTAAAATTCTATCCCAATGCAGACCTACAATTGTGTGTAGTTTCTGAGAATCACTAACTGATATTTAATGTAACCAGATGCTGGTGACTTATACCAAGACAAAGGCAGGGGCTCAGGAGGCCTGTGGCCAGAGCAGCCTCCTCAACTGTGTGGGACCCTCCACAGGAAGAACAGAAGGAGTCCCCTAGGAAACCACCCTTTCTCGGATGCCTCATTTGTCTGTGCTGCCCTCATTCTTTCCAGGCTCAATGAAACTTGTGAGTAGGACTGACCAGTCCTCAAGGGTTTCATCTCTGCCATCTTTGAACCCAGTCTAGATTTTTTCAGATTTGGGCATAAGGCTTAAATACAGAGGAGTATTTATTTTCTGGGCTTTTTTGGGAGGAGAGTCCTTTTTGTTTTTCAGTTTTTGAGCCAGGATCTTGCTCTGTAGCCTAGACTGGCCTGGAGCTCACTGTGTGGACCAGACTGGCCTCAAACGCACGTTGATCCTCCTGCCTCAGCCTTCCAAGTCCTGGCATTATAGATATCCCCCACCATACCTGATGACAGAGGAGTATTTTTTAAAAATTAGTTGGTGTATCAAAGATTGGATTAGAGTATTATACATATTCTTGTATGTCTTGCTTTTCTTTACAATTCTGCAGGCATTGTACAAATGCGGTCTTCTTGACTTGTGTGATAACATTCCATTGTGTGTTCCATTTTGCCAGAGGGTGTTCACAGCATTTCTAGTTTCTCTTTTTTCTCCCCCTTTTTCTTTTTCCTCTACTCTTTCTTTTCTTTTTCTTTTACTGCTATGAGGAATTCTGCAATAAATATCCTTGTACATATGACCTGAGGCACTGTTGCTTTTACTGCTATGGAATGGACGGATTCCCGAGAATGAGATTATCCCAACATGGATGAACCTTGTAAACGTTATCCTATGTGAAACAAGTCAATCACAGAGGACCACTGGGGGCTGATTCCATTTATGTGAAATGTCCAGTGTAGGAAAAGCCAAACACATAGGGGCTGGAGATGTGGCTCAATGGTAGAGCACTTCCCTGACATTTGTGAGGCCCTGCATTGAATCACCAGCAACACACACACACACATGTGCACACACACATATATACACACATGCACACCTCTTACCAAAGGGATACAAAGTAGATTGCTGGCTGCTTATCACAGTGGGAGAGGTGGTGGGTGGTTTACAGAATGAGAAATAATTGTGAATGGTGCAGGGGGTTCTTTTGGAGTAATGAAAAGGTTCTAAGATTGATTGTGGTGATGGTTGCATAACTGAATATACTAAAAACCACTGGACTGTACACCTTTAGTGGGTGGAGTCTACGCGATGCCATGCTAAAGAGTCTGGATTTTGCAGGAAGCCATTGAAAAGTTCTGGGTGGAGAAATTGTGTGTCTGGTGCGGCAGTTTAGAAAGATCCATCTGGAAACTATGTGGAGGATAGGCTGGATGTTGGTGAGCCGAGAGGCAGGGAGACCAACATACATCTGGCGAAGTGTGTGTGGGAGTGTACAAAGCTATATATGTATAATTTGATATATATAATTTTTCCCCAGTACTGCCTGGGGGTTGAGCCCATGGCGTCATGGATGCTAGGCAAGCACTGTACCACTGAGCTGCTCAAGTGGGGGTGGGGGTCACGATTTATGCAAGAGAAGAATCTGAAACAAATGGAGCCTGGGTTCCTGGTTCTCCTTGTCCCTAGTTCTTCCAGGTTCTTCCTGATCTGAGGTCCCTTTTGTGTCCCATCTGGGCCAGCTCATTTCTTAATACTCCACAAAGATTTAATAGACACTGATTGGGTGGCAAGTGCTACTGTCACAAATGCTGTGGGAACAAGGGTCAGTCCTTAAATCCAGAGGAATAGAAAGGTAACTTTTTTTTTGAGACAGGGTCTGGCTGTGTAGTCCAGGCTGTCCTGGAACTCGCTACGTGGACCAGGCTGACTTTGAACTCACATGGCTCCTCCTGCCTCAGCCTCCCAAGTGTTGGAATTACAGGCATGTGCCACTGTGCCCGGTAAATTCATATTCTCTCTCTCTCTCTCTCTCTCTCTCTCTCTCTCTCTCTCTCTCTCTCTCTCTCTCTCTCTCTCTCTCTCTCTCTCTCTCTTTTTCTCTCTCCCTCTCTCTTACTATGTAGCCCACGCTGGCCTTAAACTCACAGTCCTCCTGCCTCAGCCTCCCGAGTGCTTGAGATTACAAGTGTGCACAATCATGGCGCCGCAGCTTCAATTCCATTTTAAGCTCATTTAGCTAGGCAAGTTTGCAATGATTAGTGGGAAAGAAGTTTTTCAGCTTTCAGGGCTTTGTGCCCTTTCTTGGGTGGTGGCAAAGCTGAAGAACAGGTCTTGGGTCTTTAAGTTCCCAGGCTCCCAAAGTCAACAGATGGATTTGGGATGCATCCCACAGGAGCCTTGGGTTTTGGGTGAAGAGCTTCTATGAGACGACTGGCTCCTGGGTGCAGGAGGTCACGGCAGCACTGAGGGCTCCAAAACTCCCCTGAGTTTGTCGCCTCTGCCCCACTCCCAGGAGCTCCTCTGTTCAGGCATGTCTTCACACCTTCCCCAAGCTATAACAATCAGTTATAGTCACAGACAACTATTGTTCTGATCCCAGAATAGAACTCTTTCACTGGGACAATCTCCTTCTCCATTTTTGGTGATCTGTTTTAAAAGAAAATTGACATTGCCTTGACATCTTATTATCTTTGCCCCTGTTGACTAGTTCAGCACAGGACACCGGACCCACTTGTGGCCAGTGAGAGCCCTTCCCTGGGAGGTTTGATCTCGAGGTAAAGTGTGTGTTGTTCCCTGGTACTAATGATAATGTGAAAGCTGAGGCCCAGCGCCCTCCAGCAGTTTAAGAGACTGAAGTCAACATACAGGGAGAATTGGGTGGCCACAGAGACAGAGAGGCCTGGCAGTGATCCAGAGCCATGTTCTGGGTGATCCCGAGCCCACTGATATCTCTGCTCTGCCTTTAGTCAGGTGAGCTAAGACAATCTACTCTTTGCCAATTGAGTTGGATTTTTGTTAATTGCAACAAAAATCACTTGATAAATATATCTTCTAAACCAGGCACCATGGTGCACGCCTGTAATCCCAGAGAATCAGCAGGCTCAGACAGGGGATTGTAAGTTTGAGGCCAACCTAGGCTACATAGTGAGACCCTGTTTCAACAAAACAAAACAAAACAAAACAAAAATGTTGACTCAGTGGTTTGGAGTTTTCGAAAAAACAAAATTATATTTCTATTCCTTTGGATTTAAGAACACAGCCTTGTTCCCACAGATTTGTGACAGTAGTACTTGGCACTCAATCAGAGTCGACTGAGTAATTTTTTGTGGAATATTGAGAGAAGGGGGCTGGGATTTAGCTCAGTTGGTAGAACGCCGCTCTGCAGTCTCTGGGGTCCCGAGTTTGATTCCTAGAACAGCAAAAATGGGAGGACATGGCAAACCACTCCCAAGGCAATCCCGAACCAGTCAACCATCGAAAACCCTATGAGAGTCACTATGAGTTGGACACAACTTGACGGCACCTTACAACAGCAACATTGAGAGAAGAGCTGGCCCAAATGAGACACCAAAGGGACTTCAGATCAAGGAGAACCTGGAAGAACTAGGGACAAGGAGAACCGGGAGCCTAAGCTCCATTTGTGTTAGGTTCTCTCCCATAAATCCTGACCCCACCCTCACTCCAGCTTCTCCTTTCAGGATGTGAATGGTGATGGGGATGTTTGAGTGTGTTGGGCTGGGCGAGGGAAGTGGGGGCCGTGCGCAAGAAAGCATGAGAATTTAGGATTCTACCAGAGGGGACAATGGTATCAAGACACCCAAAGGAGTCTTAGGTTGTCATGACCAACTTTCTAAAATTAATTAATTAATTAATTTATTTATTTATTTATTTATTTAGGCAGTGCTGGGGAATCTAACCCAGAGCCTCACACATGCTGAGTGTATGCTCTGCTACTGAGCAGGACCTGCAGCCCCACAACAAGCTTTGGAGCAGCCCCCTTTTCCTTTCCATGTTCTTCCACTCCCTACCTCCACCCACTCCCATTGCCTGGGGGCCCCTGGCTGGCTCTGACCTTAGAGATTCAGAGGTTTCTGCGGCCTGGACGCAGGTTCCACATGTGGATGCTGAAAGCTTCTCTTTTCCTAAAGAAGCGTCAGGCAGGCAAAACCCACGTGGCCTTGACTTTGGGTGGAAAGAAGACTTGGGGAGCAGAGATGATAGCAAAAGAAGGGGGTGTGGTTGCCTCAGCTCGCACTGTGGTGGCTGCTGACTGAGGGCCTTGGGCAGGCTGACTGGGGTTGGGGGGCAGGGTGAGGGGCGACTCAGCCAGGGAGCTTGGGGAGACGGTGGTCTCTGCCCTGCATCTGACAGCTGTGTCCGGCCTGGGAGGCTGAGCGAGATGTGGGACCCAGTGCACTTCTCAGCTCTGCAGGGAGGCAGAAATGTAGAAGCCTTCCCAAGCCTGGCCAAGAGAGGCACCGTACTGAGAGGACAAGGTCTCTGGTGGCTCAGGTGGCAGGGATCAGGATTAAAGCATGCACTGGTGCCGCCAGGAAGCGTGTGTGCCTCCTGGAAGGTCCTGGGAAGGCTCTCAGTAGGTCAGACCTTAGGGCTATTTTTAAACCCTGGATCAGGTTGCAGACATTTACCCTGTACTCTGACCAGCTCTGGACAGCCACTGGTGCTGGCAGGAGCTGGCAGGAGCTGGCCCGGAGGGGTAGCAGCTGACTCTGGGTCATGCTGAGGCTGAACGCAGCCAAGTGCAGAGGCTAAAGTGCAAATACCACAGGATGTGAACTGCAGTAACTACCCTGTGCTCTGTCTCTTCCTCAGGGCCCTCTTGCCTTACAGAAGTTTCGGGCTTTACTAGGGAAGGTGACATAGAGTCAGATTTGCTGCAATGTGAGGATGTCTTGAGCTTCTCAAAGGGACAGACAGTGCCAAACCCTACAATGTAGGGGGACCCTGCAGCTCAGGTTCCTCCCTCAAGGAGGAAGCCTTGGGGCACTTCTAGGGAGAATGGGTCAAAGACGAAAGGGAGCTTATAAGCAAAAGGCCCCCGGATCAGAGAGCCTGGGCATCTGGGTGGGGCATGCTGGGGCTTGCCGCTACATGTCCTGGAAGAGGTGGCGTTAGACTTGCACCGTGGAGAATGCATGGGATTTACCAGGCTGGCAAGGAGTTACTGGGGCAGGAAAAGAGCAGCAGAGAAAAGGCCCTGAACCAGACATGGTGTGATCAGGGCACATGGTGGCAAGCTCTGTACCCAGGATTTACCCAGGCACAGGAGGAAACGCTGAGAAGGTAAATTGTGTCTGCTTGTCACGGATTTCAGACTTCAAGCTGCAGCAAACGGAATCAAAGAAGCTTCCTGAACAGAGAGCCAAGGGAGCTGAGTTCCAGTTTTGAAACACCTCTTGGGTAGCTGTGGGTACGGACGTTCTAGGAGAGGACAGCTGGAGGCAGAGAGGGAGAAAGCATTCGTGGCAGCTGCAGGGGTGGGAAGAATGGGACAGAGAGTGGACAGGAGGCTTTATTGGGAGGTTGCTCATTAGAGGCTGGAGAATAGGGGGCAGGGAGTGGGAGTGGAAGAGGGTGCAGAATTTGGGGCCCACATGGCTAGGAGGATGGGCGGTCCCCTCTAGAGGGCAGGGAGGGTAGCAGGAGTTAGGGGAAGGACATCCATGTGGATGTGGGGAGCCACAGTCCAAGATGTATTCCGGCTAGAGCCATGTCATATTGGAGGGCAAGCTGATGCCCAGAGGCAGGTGAGGACACCGTCTATAGAGAAGGGACAGAGAAGGCTGGGATAAGGGCTGCTCTCAGTCTCCAGGCCCCATTCTCCCATCCTTCCTTTAGTTATGTTGTTGTTGTTGTTAGGTGCCATCAAGTCAGGTCCGACTCATAGTGACCTTATGTATGACAGATGAAGCACTCCCTAACACTGTGCCATGCCCGGCACTATTGTCAGTGTTTCTCTGCTGTTCACAGGATTTTCAATGGCTCATTGCTTTTGGGGAGTGGGCTGCCAGGTCCTTCTCCCTAACTGATACCACCCAGTATTCCAAGGTGTTCTCCCATCCAAGTACCAACAAGCCCTGACCCTGCTTAGCTTCCGAGATCTGGCGGGATTGGATGCCACAGTGGTACAGCTGCAGGTCCTTTAGTCATGTTGTTGTTAGGTGCCGCGGAGTTGTATCTGACTCATAGCGACCCTCATAGGGTTTTCAATGGCTGATTGTTTTGGGATTGCCTTGAGAGTGGATTGCCAGATCCACTTCTCTCATTTTTGTGGTGCTGGGAATCAAACCTAGGAGCTCAGAGACTGCAGAGTGGTGCTCTACCAACTGAGCTAAATCCCAACTCCCCTTTAGTCATAGGACTCCATAATCTGAAATAGACACATGGACACCCAATTTTAGATTGTTTCCCAGCTTCCCTAGCACCTTGGTGTAGTCATGTGACCTAGTTCTAGCCATGGGATGTGAGTAGAAACAACGATGTGTGCAACTTCTAGGTCACATCCTTTGAAAAGGAAGCCATTTTTTGTCAACATTCTTATTCTCTGCTGCACCTGGCTTGGGGCTGAGGGTTAGCTCAGTTGGTACAGTGCTGTTCTGCACTCTCCAAGGCCCTTGATTCAATCCCAGCACTGTAAATATGGGAGAAGGATGAGCCAATCCACTTCCAAAACAATCCTGAATCAGCCATTGAAAATGCAATGAGTAGTAGAGAAGCATTGACCTAGTCCCAGGCATGGCACAGCGTTGGGGAATGTTTTGTGCTGTTGTACCTATGGTTGCTAGTTGGACCCAACACGACAGCATCTAACAACAAGAAGAAGCTGCAACTGGCTAGGCATTACCATGGTCTGGTGAGCCAGCATTTCACATGGAAGTGAGGAGATCCTGTAGGAATGGTGAGAGAGCAAGACAGAAAGCACTTGGGTTCCTTAGGGGCCTGTGAGCACAGATGCTGGCTACCGTGGACTGCTTTGATAGCTCCATACTAGCAAGCATAGGGGAAATGCTTTCCCCTCTTGTTGAAATCACTCTTGTTGGTTGAATGTCTTCTTGTTATAGCACCTAAGCCTGTGTTCTTAGTACTTCTCATACTAAGATTGATCATTCTGTTGAGAATAAAACCTTGGGGAAAATTGTTGGGGAAGCAAAAACAAAAAAAGGGGAAGAGGAAAAACAAAGAAGTGAATTATTAGCTGGCTTGGTGGTACAAGCCTATAATCCCAGTGATCCAGGAGATGCAACCAGGAGGATGGGAGTTCAAAGCCTTAGGCAGCCTGTGTAGTTTATCGAGACCTTGTCTTAGAATAAAAAGTAAAAAATGGGCTGTGAGTGCAGCTCAGTGGTAGAGTGCTTGCAAAGCATGCCTGAGACCCTGGGTTCAACTCCAAGTTCTGCAAGAAAACAAAAAGTGAATCATAGAATCCAACATGTTGCAACTCTGTGAACAAGAGGATTAAGAGTGGCTGTGTATTGAGTGGCTGTGTGTTGAAGTAGGCTTGAGAGGGAGAGACAATTACAAGGCCAGAGTATTCCAAGATTTGTCTATGACAATGCCTGGACTCTTTTATTAACCCAGTTGGGCTGAACTTTCTTTTGAAAAATGATTATTTTCAAGGAATATTGATTTTTATTATTCTAGGATTAATTAATTAATTAATTAATTAATTAATTTACTTATTTATTGCAGTACAAGGGGGCTCACCCCAGGGCCTCTTACATCCTTCATGAGTGCTCTACCACTGAGCCGCACCCCTAGCCTCTTTATTTTTTTATCTTAAGGCAGGGTCTGCTAAATTACACAGGCTGTCTTTGGCCTTGAACCTGTGATCCTTCTGTATCAGCTTCCTGAGTCACTGGGATTACAGGCATGTGCCACTGTGCCTGGCTAATATTCTAGTAAATATTTTAGATTTAGTTAAGTAATTAATTTTGTAGTACTGGGGAGAAGTTGCCTCAGGGCAAATGTTGTGCCTTGACTCTGGCCCACACAAGTACTCCTGTCATGGGGCCCTGGTACTAACACGAGGGCAGCTAGTCCTGCTGCACTCTGAGGCTCACCAGAGCTGGGAACAGTAGGATTGCAGGCTTGGGAGTTGGTCAGAGCAGCCCCTCTCTCCAGAGGAAGCCATACATGGGGACAGAGGGGCTGAACTTGCTGACCCAAGCATCCCTCTCACTGCTGGGTTTATGGTTCTCACTACAAGGGTGAAAGGAGTTCTCCCTCCCGTCTGAAGAGTCGAGTCCCCTGGAATAAACTGATTCTAGACTAACAGGAAAAGACCTGAGAGTTTATTACAGGCACAGGGGAATCATAGGAGAGTGATTACCCGAGACCTGGTAAGATTCAGAAATTTACATGCCCTGCCTTCCTTATAGGGAGGGGAAAATGAGACATAGGCCATTTACAGGGGCAGTCAATGACTTTCAGGGAGGAATGAATGGGCTTGGAGCCAGGCAACAGTCTAGGACAAAGCTCCTGAGGCTCTGAGGAATACAGAACCAGTTACAGGATGGTGAGGTCTGGCTGCAACACACTGTGAGCAAAGCCTCTTGGGTTACCCCTCCAGGCTGCCCACAGAAGAGAATGTAGATGGAGTCTGTCTGGGTGTGACAATGACTCGCTATCTCTTTGTGATTAATTTTCCCTGGTTAACAGACTTTAGGGAGGGAGTCCAAGATCTCTGCATTTCTTTGGAAATGTTTTCTTCAGTCGCAGAAGGGAATTTTGGAGATATTCCCTGTCTGCGCTTCGCGGAAGTGGAGAGAACAAGGGAAAGTGGAAGACATCTTGACTTCAGCTTCCAGGGCCTTCCAAGTTCCTTGACTCCAAGTGCTCAGCAGTCAGATGTCATACTTTGTGGTATCATTTTTCAGAACCCCAACATCATCCTGAAGCCACATATCTGTAGGGAAAAATCGAGAGGAAATTGGCAAAAATACCCAAACTGGGAAAATGGCTTTTGAATATCTGGTTTGTAAATTAGAAATCTATGGAAAATGAAAGTAACTTGATTGCACATTTGTACAAAACCCTTCCCTGATTGGACAGTAGGACTTAAAGCTGATTGGCTCAGGCCATTCCGTGGGGAAGCTATATAAGGAGCTGTGCTGCGCCAGCTCGATCCTTTTTTCGCCTTTTTGCCTGGACCACTGATGAGGAAATGGCTCTCCGGCTCTCTCGCCCGGATCTTTGGTGAAAAAAGAACCCGCTGTCTGTCTGATCACCAACAACTCTCCTCATGACCACCAACACCACCAACATGGATGTTTATTCCTGGATGGCAAAAGCACCTGAGGCTTTTCCTTTCTCCCATCTCCGATGGGTCCCGAGGGCCGCAGGAGTCCGAGGCCCTCACCCGAGGGTCCTGAGTGAATTGTGTTTAGTATCTGTGTGCACGGTGGCGCCACCCGTCAGAACATCCAGGCCTGACCGGGAGGTGCGCGCCCCACACATATCAATAGAAAGATCTCTGAGAATCTAGGTGATTCCTTTGCTAAATCAGTGTATCTCTCTTGCACTTTAGTTTAGAAATCCAATTTTGGAGACACATCCTCCTTTCTGCCTTTATTTCTAACTGTTCTCTCATTTTGGTGTTAAAGCTTGCCTAATGTGTGTATTGGGGTGCAGGGGGAACTTGTTATGACACAGACCTAGACTGAATCACAGCCCCTAGCCAGTCTGGGACTTGAGAGTAAGGAACTAGACTTCTGTGGAAACCTGCATTCCTATCTGTAAAGTGGGAGTCTCTATGACACTTTCTGAGGCTGTGCACGGGGAAATGAAGACCTGTAGGGGATCAGTGAAGAACTGTTTGCAGAGCGCCCACACAGTTCCTGGCATGTACTAATTCATCAATAAATGTAGGCAATTCTTCAGTTTCTGGAAATGTGTAGAAGACTTGGGTGAAAGGCTTGCCTTGTAGTGGTTTTCTCCCTGGAGAACTTTCTCCTGAACCATAAATCTTTGTTTTGAAGAGATCCTCAATGGTTTAGTTCTCTGTGATTTCAAATTTGCTTTGTAGACTCAAAATCATTTCCATAGCAAGCTTGTTTGTCCATCATTAATCTTGGTTTGTTTGTTTGTTTGTTTGTAGTACTGGGGGTTGAACACAGGGCCTCATGCTTGCATGCTCTGCAAGTGCTGGACCACTGAGCTGCACCCCCAGCCCATTTTTGTACTCTTTGAGACAGGGTCTCGTTAAATTACACAGACTACCTCTAGTCTCAAATTTGCAATCCTCCTGCCTCCATCTCCCAAACCACTGGGATTACAGGCATGCTCGACCACGCCCAGCAATGTTAATCCTATTTTTAGCACTTTCTTCTAGTGCCTAAACAAAGATGCAAAGACAAATTGGAAAATATACTACATTGAAAGCTGTTTTGAGGTGTAATGTTTCTCTCTCTCTTTTTTTTTGCAGTACTAAGGGTTGAGGGGGTGTTGAACCCAGGACCTCACCCATGCTAGGCAAGTGCTCCACCACTGAGCTGCACGTTCAGCCCCTTTTCTATTTTTTGTTTTGAGACAGAGTCCTGTTAAATTGCGAAGGGGAAGGCTGCCTCTGGCCTCAAACTTGCAATCCTGCCTCAGCCTCCCAAGTCCCAAGTCACTGGGATAACAGACGTGTGCCACTGCACCAGTCTTCAACCTTTTTTTTTTGGGGGGGGGGTACCGGGGGTTGAACCCAGGGCCTCGCACTTGCATGCTTTGCAAGTACTGGACCATTGAGCTGCACCCCCAGCCCATTTTTTTTCTTTTTGAGACAGGGTCCTGCTAAATTATGCAGACTGCCTCTGGTCTCCAACTTGCGATCCTCCTGCCTCCACCTCCCAAGCCACTGGGATTACAGGTGTGTGCCATGGTGCCTGGTGTCTTAAATCTTTTTAAATTTTATTTTTATTGTTTATTTCATAATATGCTAAGATTTGACATTTGGGTCATATTTACATAAAAAAGGCTCATACATCAATGAAATAAGAATATAATCAACTATAAACCAGTATCTGTATGATCTCCATAATACAAACATATTTAGACTATAAAAATAAAAATATTTAGGGGGCTATTTTATTACTTCCTTGTATCATTTTTAATCTATCAAATCTGAATTTTATTTTAGCTTTTACTTTTGTGAATTATTATTATTATTATTATTATTATTATTATTTTGAGACAGACTCTCCCTTTATAGCCCAGGCTGCCTTGAACTCCTTACATAGTCCAGGCTGGCCTGGAAGTTGCTGTATGGACCAGACTTGCCTCAAACTTGCAGTGATCCTCCTGCCCCCACCTCCTGAGTTCTGGGATTACAGTGTCCACCACCATGACCTAGTTTAGCTTTTACTTTTTTTAAAATATATTTTATCACTACAGAATAGCAGGATGACTATATATCTCAGTGACCTTAATTACCCTGATTTGATATGTGTACATTGTATACTTGTATTGAAATATCACACCATAGCCATAAATATGTACAATTATTACATGTTAAAAAATACAAAGTAATAAAATATATTTCATGATGCCTTACATTTTTTAAAATTCAAATTCTGGGGCTTAAGATGGGACTCTTTCCTGTGATTATGTTATTCTAGAAAGTTTTAATTTTTCTTGCACTTTCTATGGCTATTAACTCTAGTAGCTAAACACCCATGATATAAAAACCATAGTATTCCTTCTACTTATTTTACCTTTGAACTCAAACTATTTAACTTTTACACAGAGAGAAGAAATAGTGGAAAAAGCAACATGTATTCTTTAACCTTATATTTGGCAATCAGCAGCTAATTTACACCTCTCAGAAGAAAGAAAAATCAATCCTTCTTTCAAATATTAAGACCTGGGTCTCTTACTTTGCAAATTTTACTTAAAATCATTTTATTCCATCTTTTGCTGCTTATTCAAAAAATAATCTTTCCTTTTTCTAATTGAAAAGTAATCAATGTTTTTAAGCTAACTTGAAAAATAGTATTGTATCTGGAGCTGATTCTGAATTTTGAAATAATTTCAGACCAAGATTTCATTTGAAGTTATTCTCATCACAGTGAGGTGATAAAATAAACATATTTTCATTTATTGTAATAAAATGTTAGGTCAAATATGGTATATCCAACAGTCTAAAGTATACTATTATAGATAATAGATTATGTGACATTTTTCCTTTTAATTTTCATTGTTGGATTATTTTTATTTATAAATATTCAACACAAAGTGTACTGATTGAAAAACTTCACAACTCAAAGGCTACAAAGAAAATATCTCTTTTTTTCCTTTATTAGTAGATGATGATGGGGTTCAGAGTAATAGAACATTGGCTTTTTCCATTATGCATCCTTTACATCACTCTAGCAACACTTTCATCAACAAAGTTTATAGAGCCTTATGGCTAGTATGTAGTTAAACTCTGATACTTATTTGGGTTATCTTCCCCTATTTTTCCAACATACTCATGAAGTTGTGCTATTTACATTGAGCTTGACCTCTCCCCCTTCATCCCTCCTCATTGACCCCCCTCCCCATCCCTTCTTCTCCAATTTTTGCTTCCCTTTGCTAGATTCCTCCCTCCTCCTTTCCACTCCTTATATTGTCCCTTCACCTGCCTTTGGGTATATTCCCAACAGTAGTATAACTGGGTCATATGGCAAATCTATTTTTAGTTTTCTGAAGTATCTCCATATGGATTTCCAAAGTGGTTGAACCAATTTACAGTCCCATTAATAGTGTACAACTTCGCCAGCATTTGTTATTATTTGTTTTGTTAATTTTGGCCATTCTTACTGGAGTTAGGTGGAATCTCAGAGTTGTTTTGATTTACATTTCCCCAATGGCTAGGGATATTGAGCATTTTTTTCATGTGTTTTATGGCCTTATGAACTTCTGCATTTAAGAACTACTAGTCAGTTCCTTTGCCCACTTGTGTATTGGATTATTTGTTGTCTTGGGAGTTGCTTTCTTCAGTTCATTGTAAATTTTGGAAACTAGTCCTCTGTCAGATGTGTAGGATGAGAAGACTTTCCCCCATTCAGTGGGGTCTTCTTAACTCTGCTGATTGTTTCCTTTGCTATACAGAAGCTTTTTAATTTCATGTAATCCCATTTATTCTGGTTGCAATTTCCTGAGAAATTGGAGTCTTATTAAGGAAATGCTTTCCTATGCCTATATATTACAGTGTATTGCCTATCTTTTCTTCTAGTAAATTTAAGGTTTCTGGTTTATGTTGAGATCTTTTATTCATTTTGAGTTAACTCTTGTGCATATTAAGAGATGTGGGAAATATCTCATTTTTAAGAATTTAGAGAAATGCTTATAATCCAGGAGTAATTAAAAAAGAACCAAACCATAAAGTTCAACATATATTGTGATGTCAGTTATATATATTTACTGGTAGCAATTATCACACTCTCTCTGGCCTGTAGAATTCAAGTCTTTTTTAGTTTTCTTTTCCTTTTCAGCACATTCCTAAATCTCCATAATAAGCATGTGTACTTTAATAATCAAAATTTAATAAAAGTCAATTTCTTTTCTTTACTTTTTTTTTTTTTTTTTTTTTTTTTTTTTTTTTTTTTTTTTTTTTTTTTTTTTTTTTTTTTTTTTGGTGGTACTGGGGGTTGAACCCAGGGCCTCATGCTTGCATGCTCTGCAAGTGCTGGACCACTGAGCTGCACCGTCAGCCCATTTTTTTGCTTTTTGAGACCTGGTCTCCCTAAGTTACACAGGCTGCCTCTGATCTCGAACTTTCCATCCTCCTGCCTCTGCCTCCCAAGCTGCTGGGATTACAGGTGTGCGCCACCGTGCCCGGCTCATAAAAGACAATTTCAAAAAATAAAAATATATAGTAGAAATGAAAAAGAAAATACAGAGGTCAATAAAATTTTTCAACTTTAGAGGCCAAGGAACACAGCAGTGAATGAGCATGTTTGGAAGTCTTTCTTATAGACCAGTTTAAGCTGAGGGAAGCCTGTAGCCCTACCCCTGTGGTGTCCCTTCCCATCAGATCTAGGAAGCTAAGCAGGGACAGGCCTGGTTAGTACTTGGATAGGAGACTGCCTAGGAACACCAGGTGCTGAAGGCTTGGGAGAAGGACCCGGCAACCCACTCCTAAAAACCAATCAGCCATTGAAAACTTTATAAATAGCAGAGAAGCAATAATAATACTGTTTTGCCTTTCGTTTCTGTTGCTTGACTAGTAAAGACCCTTGTGTCCTGGCCTGGCTACTAATACCCTTGCTCTGCTCTGGGCAAGTCATTTCATTTCCAGGGCCTCAGTTTCCCTATCTGAAGAGTAAAACAGCACTGAAGTTCTGAGATTCAGTATCACATAGGTTTAAGATTGTTTTTCTAACACCCTCTGCTGAAAATTATTCCATGTTGGCTGAGAAAACCAAATTCAGTTGAACACCTGAACACTTGCTTTCTGGTGGGCAAGGTGGAATTGTGTGAAGAAAAATTCCTGCTTTCAAGTAATTTACTGTCTGCTGAAAGGGTCAGATATGAACAGAGGGTGAGGTATATTAAAAAGCATGCACAGGCAGCCAGACACAGTATTGTGCACATGTAGTCCCAGCAAATCAGGAGGCTGAGGCAGGAGGATCATTTGGGACCAGAGTTTGTGGCCAGGCTGGACAATGTAGTGAGACCCTGTCTCAAAACAACAACAAAAAGACTAGTTGCAAAGAGCCGAGAGCACAGGGATGGGAGTTTCGAGCACATCTAGGCTTGGGGAGTGAGCAGGAGCTGACACACTGGCCTGTCAGCTAGGCAGCGACCTAGGGAAAGCATAAGTTAGCCAGAAGCCGGCAGGTGCCAGTCGACTTCACTCCAGCAGCATCCTGGGCAGTGCTGAGGGAGGGAGAGGAGTCAGTCTTAAAAGGATGGAACTAAAGGCAAAGGGACCTTGTAGTGATTCCTTGACATGGTCAGGGAGCAGTCAGCATCACGTTCCCCCTCTGATGCCCTCAACATCTACAAGGACAGGAGGTACTGTCACCAGAAAGCAAACAGCCTGATTTTGACCACAGTTCTTTTCCCATAAAGCCCTTTTATTTCCTACAAGGATGACCACCTAGTGGCCTGTGGGGTCTTCGCCTGCGGGGATCCCTCCATATCTTTTCTCCATTGCCCCTGCTACTTCCACCTCCACACCATCTAAAGACAACACATCCATTCTCTTGTTCAGTTTGACCCCTAACTTACACTTGCTTCCACACATCTGCCAGCTTGTCGTGCTGTGGGAGACTGTGTGTTGCTATGATGCTGAAAGCTATGCCACTGGTATTCAGATACCAACAGGGCCACCCAGCGTGGACACATTTCAGCTGAGCTTCCACCCTAAGACAGACTAGACAGAAGGACCCTGCAGCCCACTCCTGAAATAACTAGCCATTGAAAGCCCTATGAATAGCAGAGAAGCACTGTCAAATATACTGTGGGAAAATGAAACCCCCAAGCTGGAAGGTGTTCAAGGAAAAACTGGGGAAGAATTGCCTCCTCAAAGTAGAGTTGACCTTAATAACAGGAATGGAGTAAAGCCTATGGGACCTCCTTTTGCTGACATAGCATGACTCAAAATGAGAAGAAACATAATGGCTGCAATATGGGGCTCAAACATAAAAAGATCGTGTGTGTGGCACTCTACTGGGTAGTGTTTCATTCTATTGTTCATAGGATCATCACTGAGTTGGATCTGACTCCACAGCACCCAACAACAACTTCTTACACATGCTGGGCCAAACAGAGGTGCTCTGTAGTCTAGCTCCTATCTTTGAACATATGACTGAAGCCAGAGCCCTTTTCCTCACTGATAAGGTATAGAGAGGACAGTAACAAAGGCTGGATGTCAGAGCCAGGCCAAGGCAGACTCCCTGCTGGGCCCACGTCCTGCTTGAGGGGCCAGGGGGTTAGTTGTTGTTAGGCACCATTGAGTCAAATCTGACTTATTGTGACCCTATGTACAGCAGAACAAAACACTCCCCGATTCTGTGCCAGGGCACACCTCATGTGACATCAGTCCTGGGCACCCAGCTCAGGATGCCTAGTGTGCTGTGAGCCTAGAAAGGCCCCATCATAGGCTGGGGAGGTGCCAATAAGATCAGAAAAGAAAGTTCCATTGTTTAGGTTTTTCTATTGGAGGAACTTCCCTTTAGTAAAATGAGATTATACACTGTATAGGTTTCAAAAAAAGAGTCAGGAGGGAATTGCCTGAGCATGTCTCAAAGAAGCACAGAATTACAGCGGGAAAGGCAAAACTTAAAGCTTACATACATTTTTACTCCAAGCCTGGCTTGTTGCTATTTTAACACTTCCATTATTTAAAATGTCTCTCAAGAGTAATGTCTCTATGCAGCCAGTCCTCACAGCAGTCTTCTTGGTAGTTACGTTAAAATTCTTATTCCTCAGCTGGGGAGATTCAAACCAGATCCTGGGGTGAAAGCTCTTTCCCTTTCCATGTCCCCCAAGTTTCCCTGTCTCTAACCTGCCTCAGTCCACTTGCAGTGAATAATCGTAATTTGCAGGTTAGGGCTAGCTGCTGTTACAAATCAAACACAAAATTTCATCGACAGTGACCGTGATGAGTGAGAAGCTTTGCAGGGACAGGTGCTATCTTCTGCCTACAGGTGCTTTGGCTAGTCAGGCAGCTGATAATGATCCCTTGGGGCTCAGATATCTGCCATAAGCATCCACAAAAGGGGTCAATTGAGCTTTACAGAAGCCTCCAAACATGGCGCGCGTGGGGGTGGGGTGCTTTGGAGGGAAGTGATGAAGAGGGTGAAAAGGCTGAGTCATAACTGTGGCGGGGAGAATGAACTCAGACTTGACATCCGTGTTCACACTTCCCGGCTGTATGACTGCAGGCCACCTGATCTCTCTGAACCTTGGTTCCGTCATCTGAGAAACAAAAATACCAACTGCTCACACAGCTGTTGTGAGGATTAAATAAAACAACGTTCCAAATGTATGAAGCGTCTAGATCAATACATGTTTTTTCACTAGGCGGGGCACCTTGACCCCTTCTTGAATGGCTCCTGGTGGTTAATCCCAGCGACTCAGGAGGTGGAGGCAAGTGGATTGGCAGTTGGAGGCCAGAGGCAGCCTGTGTACTTACTGAGAACTTGTCTCAAAATAAAAAATGTAAAAAGGGGTTGGGGTGCAACTCAGTAGTGGATGCACAAGGCCCTGGGTTCAGCCCCACCAGCACTACAAAAATAAATAATAAATAAATAAGAACTCCTGAGAAACCTGTACCCCATGGTGCACACCTATAATCCCAGCAACTCAAGGGGCTATCGCAGGATTCCTAGTTCAAGACCAGCTTGGGCTACAACCTGTCAAAAACCAAAACAAAATGAAGAACCTCTACAAATCAATAACAAAAAGAATAACAACCAAATTGAAATGACCAAAGGCTAAAAATAGCCCCCAGAGAAGAAAATACAAAAAGCTTTAAAACATTAAAAAGACTCCTCATTGTGAGACAGACACAATGGTGTATGCATCTAATCCCAGTGACCCAGGAGGTGGAGGCAGGAGGATCTCAGGTTTGAGGCCAGAGGAGCAAGGGGTGCAGGTTAGTGGCCCTGGGTTCAGCCCCCAGCACCACACAGATGTGCGCGCGTGCGTGCACGCACGCGCACGTACACACACACACACACACAAAGCTGCCTAATTTTGCTCATAATAAAATAAATGTACATTAAAACTATAATTAGATACCAATTAAAAACCTTTCTAATGGGCAGAGATCAGAAACTTGAGTAATACTGTTAGCGAAGGCATAGAGAAACAGACCTTTTCATAAGTTGTTGAAGGGAATGAAAATTCATTCACTGTTTATGGAGAACAATTAGGTAATTCTGTCAGAACGTAAATTTCATATACCTTTTGATTTAGCAATACCAATTTAGAATTTATCCTGTAGATGTATATACAAACTGGTTAAAGATGGTAGGCAATTTAAACGTCTATGAATGGAAGAATGGCTAATTAAATTATAACAGCATATAAGTGAATATGGGGTCAGTTTTATATGTGCTAATATGAAAAAGATTCCCAAGTAGAAAAAGGTAAGACTGGTACTTACTGGGGCCCTCATTTGTTTTTTAAATGAGTAAGTAGTACCACTCTCATGTTGTTGTTGTTAGATGCCGTCGAGTCAGTGTCCAACTCATAGCGACCCTACGTACAACAGGTAAAACACTATTGTCAGTGCTTCTCTGCTATTTGTAGGGTTTTCAATGGCAGATTGTTTTAGTGGAGTGGGTTGCTGGGTGGCTCCGAAGAGCTAAGCAGTTTGCCCATGGTCATCATACAGTAGTTTGATGACAGAGTCTTGGCCAGAGCCAGGGATGCCTGATCTCTCCAGTCATGAAATCCAGATTTTGAACACCATGCTCAAGACCCTCCCCTAGCCTAGGAAGCAAAGGACTTTCCTACACTATTTATTTCTCTTCAGATACCTTTCCTCAAACTAAATAGAACTTTTCTCCATTCCTCCACACCCATTTCTCTTTCTCTATGTCTTTGTTCATGTTGTTCAGAATTCTGGACAAGCTAGACAGTTCTTGCTTCATTGGTGATCAGACGGAGAGCAGGTTCTTTCCTTATTGATGGTCATGGCAGGGAGAGCATTCTTTCCTCACCAAAGGTCCGGGAGAGAGCAGGAGAGCAGTTTCCTCATCGGTGGTCTGGTGGTCTGGGCAAAAATGTGAAAAAGTCTTGCTTAGCCAGATGGTCTGGGCTGAGACTTAGCTCAGTTGGTAGAGTGCTGTGCTCCAATCTCCGAGATCCCGAGTTCAATTCCCAGCACTGCAAAAATGGGAGAAGGACCTGGCAATCCACTCCCAAGGCAATCCCGCAATAGTCAGCCATTGAAAACCCTACATGGCTATGAGTTGGATACCAACTGGACGGCACCTAACAACAACAACAACAACAACAACAACAACAACAACAACAACAACAACAGGGCTTTCCCACAAGTCTCCTCACCTAGTTTTGTAAGCATTTATGATTCAACTATAGATTGTTCCTTAAGGGCAGAATCCATGGTGAATTGTCTGTGCAGCTTCTCAAAGACGTGGCCCAACTCTGTTCATTTGATGCAAACATCTTTTGAAATTCTACAAAACATCAGGAACTGCATGTGATGCTTAGGATACCCAGATGAATACAGCAGGCTCTCTGCCCTCCAACAGTCTAGCTAGTGGGGAAGCCAACTATCTGACACAGAAATCATAATTGAACATTGTAGCAAGGTGGGGTGGAAGAGGTTTACTGGATGATGGATAAATAAATGTGTGTATGTGATTGCACCTCATCTGATGCCTTCTATGAAACTTGCCCAATGAATCACAAACCCAACCCTCAACACAGAGCTAGTGGCACCTTATCCTGAAACAGCTCTTTCCAAGTGCAGCACTAGAGTTACAAAGGGCTCCCACTCACATTGTCTCTCTAGACCTAGGCTGGGGATGTAGTTCAGTGGTAGAGGCCTTGTCTAGCATGCACAATGCCTTAGATTTGGTTCCCAGTACCACAAAAACAAACCTGCACTGTCCACTACTGTAAGCAATGGCTATACATGACTATTTCAATTTAAATTAATTGCAACTAAATAAAAATTTGGGCTGGGATTTACCTCAGGTGGTAGAGCGCTGCTCTGCAGTCTCTGAGATCCTGAGTTTGATTCCCAGCAAAGCAAAAATGGGAGAAGAATGTGGCAATCTACTCCCGAGGCAATCCCAAAACAATCAGCCATTGAGAACCCTATGAGGGTTGCTATGAGTTGGACATGACTCGACAGCACCTAACAACAACAACAAATAAAAATTCAGTTTTTAGTTGCACTAGTCAATAGCCCCATGTATCTGTCAGCTTGTCCTGCTGTGGGGTTAGCATGTTGTGATGCTGAAAGCTATGCCACCAGTATTTCAGATACCAGTAGGGCCTCCCTTGGTGAACAGATTTCAGCTGAGCTTCTAGACTAAGACAGACTAGGGAAGATGAACTGATATCCCATTCCCAAAACAATTAGCCATTGAAAACCCTATGAAGAGCAGACAATCAATGTCAGGTATAGTGCTGGAAAATGAAACCCCCAGGCTGGAAGGCATTCAAGAATGACTGGGAAGAGTTGCCTTCTCAAAGTAGAGTTGACCTTAATAACAGGAATGAAGTAAAGCCCCTGGGACCTCCTTTTGCTGTTGTGGCATGACTCAAAATGAGAAAAAACATAATGGCTGCAACATTGGGCTCAAACATAAAAAGATCATGTGCATCGCACTGTATTGGGTAGTGTTTTGTTCTGCTGTACATAGGGTCACTATGCATCAGATCCAACACCACGGCACCCAACAACAACAGCCAGCAGCAGCACAGAGTAGGTGTCCCGGGAGCTCTAGAATGGGGAGAAGTACTCAATTTTCATCGTGGCAGTAAATTCCATTTCACAATGTCCTTCACTACTTTCAAAACATACCATGTGCAGTCACAGTTAATGTAACTGTGCCATGGGGGGGGGGAGTGGAAGTGCTGAAGGTGGACCCTGGCAGGATTCAGGGTCTCAGAGGCACTCACACAATAGGGAAGCACTCTTCTGCTTGGGGTGTCCTCATCCCTCCTACTCCCTCCGTAACAGCCCCCACCTTCCCTCCACTCTCAGTACAGACCCACAGGCAGGAGCAGCCCGCCCACCAGCTTCCCTCCAGGTGCCTGGTTTCCTGGGTGCTGCCTGGCATGGGGAGGAGGGAGGCTAGTGCCGGTGCTGGTAGCCTGTCTGTGGTCCTGTCAAGAGAAGGGGGGAAGCAGAAGAAAGTGACTCCCTGTGGGAACAATTTCCCCCTCTCCTCCTCCTTCCTGGTCTGCAGACCTCCGCATCTCTTGGGATTCTGAGGCTTGTGGCCTGGCTGTTCTGCGCGCAGTGTGCACCCAGCTCTGCAGGGCTGTGCACACCCCGCCAGGAGACCAGAGCCAGCCACTAGAGGGTGGTGAAGCCCTTCTTTGACTTCTGAATAAATCAGATGAAAAGGACAGCTCCCAAGACACTCCTTGCTCCCTATCCCCCGACAAGGAAAAGAAATTTTTAAGAGAAATTAATGTGCATCATATTTTCATGTTCTACATGCATTTCCAGGTAGAAATGAATCAAAAGAAATCCTCTAGGAAATCGAAACAAAAACAAAAACCTCCAAAAGCAGTGTCCATCTATTATGGAGTCTCCGTTCAGAAAGCCCTCTAATACGGGGTTCCCCGAAGCCCTGGCTGATTATAACCTTGCCACGTAACCCCGTTGTTCTCCAGGAGACATTTGCCAAGGTAAAGATCTTGGCACTCAGTAGTCTCTTTTATTCTATTTGTCACATGGTTTTAGACTTAAATAGAGAGAATAAATGAAAAATGCAACCCCTGCTTCATTTTACTGCTCCTTGCCTCATTGACAAGTCACTATGTGGCCACCCAGGTCTGCAGGGAAAGCCAAATTCCCTTACAGGCATGTGGAGTTGAGATCATACACACTCGTGACCCCTAGCGGCAGCTCCAGAGCCTGGAAATTGGCAGAACCTTTCAAGGGGCAAATATGGTTTATCTACAAATGTTGTTGTTGTGGTTTAGGTGCATCGAGTCGGTATCCAACTCATAGCGACCCTCATAGGGTTTTCAATGGCTGACTGTTTCAGGATTGCCTTGGGAGTGGATTGCCAAGTCCTTCTCCCATTTTTGCGGTGCTGGGAATTGAACTTGGGACCTCAGAGAGTGCAGCGCAGTGCTCTACCAACTGAGCTAAATCCCAGCCCTATCTACAAATAGAATTAACAATTTCCCCAATTGTGATTCTATTGGTCTCCTTTTATTACATATTACTCAATGAATCTGGCTTATACTGAGTTTAAAAAAGAAAACGTCCAGTGTGTCTTGATAGGGAAACCTGGAATCTTGGTCCCATTTAAAATCTCTTGCCACCTCTCCTTGGGTCTGCTTTGTACACAGGTTGAACAAAGAAAGGTGGTTGCTACTTCTCCCTTTCCATTTGCACCTCTCTGCTGGCCAGCAGCTACTGCTTTTGTGTGCAGAGGGAAGCGTGTGTAACAGGCAGAGAAGGTCTTCCTTGACTCCTACAATCCTTGCCTGGCAGGGCATGCATACAACCTTCCTCTCTGGCAGAGGGACCCCCCCTGCTGGGGATGTCTCACCCCCTGGAGCTTTGTGGAGAGGACACTGAATCAGAATTTGCAGGTCAATAAGCTCCTCAAGGGATGTGGTGCTCAGTCAAGTGTAATGCCTCCTGACCCCCTAACTTCTAGCAGCGTCCCTCTCTCTAGGTTACCTTGCCAAACCAGAGAGCTCCTCCCAGTGTCCTTTGGTCTACACCTGGCTCTCAGGGAGCAGGCTTGGCCCTGGTGGAGTTGCCCTCAGGAAGAGCCTTTCCCTTCCAAAACTCCCTCAATGGGGTCAGATACCAGCCACTATTCCCCTAAGGTACACAGGACATACTTCAGACTCTGTAAGTGTTCTCTGGAAGCTTCCCTGGCTGGTTGAGGTAATGCGGACACACTCCTTCCTGCCCAACTGGACAGGTGGTAGCATGCAGTGCAGACATTTCTCTCCAAAGAAATGTTCACCATCAATGGCTTCCACAGCCATTGTGGAAGTGAAGTCCTGGCCTTCTCCTCAGAGAAGAAGGGTTATGGGCATAGATGGTTTCTTGGTCTCTCAAAAAGTCCTATGTAGCTGGGCACAGAGGTACATACCTGTAATCCCAGCAACTCAGGAGGCAGAGGCAGCCTGTATAACTTAGCAGGACCCTGACTTAAAATAAAATATAAAAAAATAGGCTGCAGGTGCAACTCAATGATAGAGCACTTGCAAAGCATGGTGTTGCATACCTGTAATCCCAGCAACTCCTGAGGCAGAGGCAGGAGGATCACAAGTTCGGGACCAGAGGCAGTCTGCGTAATTTAGCTGTCTCAAAAAAGTAAAAAAAAAAAAATGGGCTGGGTGTGCTGCTCAGTGGTCCAGCACTTGCAAAGTATGCAAGCTCAAGGCCCTATGTTCAACCCCTAGTACCACAAGAAAAAAAAAGCCTTATTTAGGTGTTTGTATTAGTTTTCTATCGCTTGTGCCCAAATACTCCCATCTTAATGCTTAAAACAACAAACATTTATTAACTCAGTTTCTTTGTTTTATGAGCTAAACTGTGTCTCTTACCCCAAATTCATGTGTTGAAGTCCTAACCCCCAATATCTTATAACGTATTTAGAGACAGGCCTTTAAAGAGGCAATTAAGGTTGAACAAGGCCATAAGACTGGGGCCCTAATCTAGTATCACCAGTGTCCTTATAAGAAGAGGAAGAGCACCAGGGAGGCATGTGCACAGAGAGAAGGCCATATGAGGACGCAGCAAGAGGCAGCCATCTGCCAGACAAGAAGCAGCACTTTAGGAGAAACCAAACCTGCTAATGCCTCAATCTTGGACTTCAGGCCTCCAGAACTGTGAGAAAAGAAATTTTTGGCATTGATGGCCTCTCATCTATGGTATTTTGTTATAGCAACCTGAGCAAACTAATACTCTGTGGGTCACCAAATCAATTTAGGCACAGCTTTGCCAGTGCTGCAGGTTCAGGCTCCTTCCCAAAGCTGAGGTCAAGGTGTCTTCTGAGCTGCAGACATCTTGAGGCTCAACTGGGGCAGGATCTGCTCCCAAGCTCACTTTTACGGCTGTTGGCAGGCACCAAATCCTCAGTAACAGATGGCCAACGACACCAGCTCTTTGTCACGTGAGCATCTCCATGGGGCAGTTTACGGTGTGGCAGCTGACTTCCCTCAGGAGCAAGGAATAGAGGAAGAGAAGGGACTTAACAGAAGCACAACCCTTTGTTTTCTCCCAGAACTGGGGGTTGAGCTCAGACCCTTGTGTGTGCTACACAAGCGGCGATCAGTCTACAACTGAGTGACACGCCCAGCCCCAGCAGTCTTTTTATAACCTAATTTCATCGTGGCATCTATTACTTTGGCAGCTTTCTGTTTAGTAGAAGCAAGTCCCGAGGCCCAGTCCATACTCAAGGGGAGGGAACTGCACAAATGTGTGAATACTAGGAGATGAAGATCCCTGGCAGGTATCTGTGGGACTTCCCTGCACTGTGGCCCAGCATTCTACTTTAGTGTTTATGGCACTGGCTTTTGTCTTTATGTCTTCAATCAAAACAGAGATAATTAGGAAAGGACCCTGTGGCATTCTCTTGTAATACTAACTAAAGAGAAGACAGAGAATGAGGGTGCACATCCCAGCAGATTTGGTGCTAGGAAGGTAGAAACATGTTTAAGTGGTTCCATTTTCTTTCTTGCTTGCTTTTTTTGTTCGGTAGTAGGGGGCTGAACTCAGGGCCTCATGCATATTTTTGCAAGTGCTCTACCACTGAGCTGTCCCCTCATCTCCCTTTTCATTTTTTTTTTTTTTTTTAATCTTGAGACAGGGTCTCACTAAGTTACACAGGCTGCCTCTGGGCTTGAATTTGCAGTCCTCCTGCCTCTGCCTCCCAAGGCACTGGGATTATAGGCATGTGCCACTGTGCAGGCAAGTGCTTCCATTTTCCAGTGAAGAAGGAAATGTGTTCATCAGCTAGAACTGGGGGTCATGGAGGGTGTGACAAAGATGGCCAGCTGTACAGCAAAGCCTCATGTTCTCTCATGTTCTCCTTCCATCTTACAGAGCTGCACAGCCAGGAACTACATTTCCCAGACTCCCCTATACCCAGGTGGGACCACATGACTAGCTCTTTCCAATAGACTATGTTGTTGTTGTTGTTGTTAGGGGCCGTGGAGTCGTATCCCGACTCATAGTGACCCTCATAGGGTTTTCAATGGCTGTTTCAGGATTGCCTTGGGAGTGGATTGCCAGGTCCTTCTCCCATTTTTGCGGTGCTGGGAATTGAACTCGGGACCTCAGAGACTGCAGCGCAGTGCTCTACCAACTGAGCTAAATCCCACCCCAATAGACCATGAGTAGAAGCAATCTGTGGCATTTCCTAGCTAAGGAGGTTAGGAAGTAAGTGTGCCTTTAACCGTCTTCTCTTTCTGAGTACGGAGAACTTCAGACTTCCAGGTAGGAGGAGCCATAAAATAAAAGGCACCTGGGCCCTTGCAAGCCACTTGTCAATCAAGAACACCTGCCCTAGACTTGTATGTGAGCAAGTAACAAATATTCATTTGTCAAGCCACTGAAAATTTAGAGCTTGCTTATTGTAAAGGAAGCATTACCCTAACCAACCAGTGGTGTGGATCTGAAGATTGAAAAAGAATATGAAATATTCAGTGCATGGACACAGAGCAGACGCTGTCAGTGCAGCAAGCTACCATCTACAGAGCCTCACTGATCTAAACTGGTCACCAGGCCAGGGTGACCCATTACCTGTAGCTCTACAACCTGGAATGGGCAGAGCTGCACCACAGTGGCTGCAGGCCAAAGACTTCTTGTTGCATGCCCCGAGACCTTTGTACAACCCTCAGAGGAAGGTGCCCTGAGAATGACTGGCATTGGACCTCCCACCTCACATACACAAAATGAGTTTGAAATGACTATGACTTATTCTCCATCAATAATAATAACATCACACATTTTTACTTGCTTTATATCAAATTTAGTCTCCAAGCCTCCACCCTGCCAAGCTGGTGGGAGGCCAGTTCCAGCATTATTGGCACTCTATCCTCTCCTTAAAGTTGTATGTCCCAAATGAGAGTAAGCTATCCATTGATTCAGGATGAGTAGTGCTAATACCCGCAAGGGAAGTCCCTGGGGTTTTCTTTGTCCTACTCTATTCTTGGGGCAATGTTAAGAATTGAGTCAGGTGCCCTTTCTCTTGCCCAAGATCCAGTCTTGGTCCCCTCTCTCTCCCCACAAATTCATATTACTTTTTTGAGGGTACTGGGCATTGAACCCAGGACCTCCTGCATTCTTTCAAAAAGCAAGAACCAGCAAGGCATTCTAGAGGTCTACAGCTTCTGCCCTTGAGGCAAAGAGTGAGAGATGTGAAATTTAGAGAGATCCAAACACAAATGACCCATTCCAGGAATAATAACAGCAATCACAGAAAGCAGCCAGCAGCCAGCATAGGGCCTTGCGTTCAGCTAATTCTTCATTATTATTACCTATGGAGAATCTCTCTAAACAGATGAGGTTGATCCTCCACCTTGTTGTTAGGTGCCATCAAGTCGTGTCCAACTCATAGAGTCATAGCGACCCTCACAGAGTTTTCAATGGCTGATTGTTTCCAGATTGCCTCGGGAGTGGATTGCCACATCCTTCTCCCATTTTTGCTGTGCTGGGCATCTAACTCAGGACCACAGAAATTGCAGAGTGGCACTCTACCAACTGAGCTAAATCCCAGCCCCATCCTCCACCTTACTCGATCCTTAATCTTGTCTTCACACAAAAAGGAAATGAACTGAAAGTTTCAAGCAAGTCCTACAAAAACTTTAAATTCCCTCCAGTTAGTTCCTGTCTTCACCAGGTAAGTGCCACATTTGATGAGTCATTACCAGTGTCCAAGCATAGACATTAGGCTTAGTTTACAAACACTTGGCAAAACTGAGAGCAGCAGCTGTGTGGCAGCGATGAGATTGTGTCCCTCTTTTTCAACTGCAGGAAGCTTGGGGACCAACAGCCCACACTGCAGGAATCTGAAATCTATCAGGGGTCGCACTGAGGCCACGCCTCCCACAGGATACTTCCAGCCAATGAAGGGGCTAGGTAGGGTTATGGAGGCGGGCTACTTCTGGGGGCGTGGCCTCCTCTAACTGTGGCCTTGGCTATAGAACTCCAGGATAGCCCTGTGGATCTGTCCTGTGCCTGTAAGACCTGCTTGCGTGCCCTCTCTCCCTCACTTAGGGTCAGACCTGCTTTGTGGCCTGAAGCCACAAATCTGAGCCTTTCTGGCAGCCTCCCAGGTTCCCCTCCTTATTTCTGGCACACTTCCTCTTGCCTTGCTTCAGTTTCTGGGAAGACCCAAGACTGACACTGTTTAATATCCTCACTTTTCTTATTGTAGCATATCATTTGCTTAGATAGCAAATATTAGTTCACCTCCCTCACTTTCTGTATTTAAACTAAGAGATGTGACATATAAGGATAAATATTTTAAGATAACTGTTAAGTCATCTTCCTGCCTTAATGCATTAATTCTTGTTTCAACTACAATATAAAGTTTATTTTTGCCGAATTTGGCACCTGCAGCTATTCAGTATGAGCTTTAAAATCTCAAGTGGCTGTTCAGTTCTTTCATGGCTCTTAACTATCCCTAGAAATTCTGAACAGCTTTAAAACAAAAAGTCATGATGCCAAGCACGCATGCCTGTAATCCCAGGGGCTCGGGAGGCGGAGGCAGGAGGATAGCAAGTTCGAGACCAGGGGCAGTCTGCGTAACTTAGTGAGACCCTGTCTCAAAAAAGTAAAAAAAAAAAAAAAAAAAAAAAAGGGCTGGAGGTGCAACTCAGTGGTCCAGTACTTGCAAAGCATGCAGGCACAAGGCCCTGGGTTCATCCCCCAGTACCACCAAAAAAAAAAAAAAAAAAAGTCATGGTATTACAAAATAAATAAATAAAGGCAATATGATGACATTAAAAGTAATTTAGAACTAGGCATAGTGGCACATGCTTGTAATTCCAGCACTCAGTAAGCTGAAATAGGAGGATAGTGAGCCTGAGGCCTGCCTGGTCTTATGTAGTGACACCCTATCTCAAAAACAAAAAACAAACAAACAAAAACCAGAAAACAACAACAACAAAAAAAACCAACCCAAACTCCAGGAAGATTGCCTATAACGCCATTGTCCTAACCCAGGGCTGCTGTTCTATGGGCCTGTCTCCCCTTTTGCTTCTTGTTCTCTCCATAACCTCCTTTTCTCTAGAGACTTATTTACAGCTCTGTATGTGGTAAGCATGAGCTGCAGGCTCTCAGCTCTGGAGGCATATCTGAGCCACCTCCAGAGTGTTTAAAAATGACTGAGGCTGGCCCTGAACTAGACCTTCTTTAAACTGCATCTTTCTTTTTTGGAGTCCAGGTGCAGAACTAAATTGATCAGACTTCTCTGAGTATGGCCCTTTCCCATGACCAGTGCATCCACAGTGCCTGTCTTCTTATTTTATGTTATTTTTCCCTCCTCCTTCCTGATCTCTGCTCCTAGCCCCTAGCTGTGGGCACCCCAGGGGTTTGATACATGTTCTTAAGTGTACATCGATCCTTATAAATGTGTAGTATTGTTTGGGTGTCTGTGTTTTTAATGTACATCCTGTAAATTTCATTGTTGCTTACCTTTTCTCCTTCATACTATGCTTGAAGTTCTATCCTTGTGGAGGTGCACATTTTGCGCGGGGTCACATCGGGTCATGCCATCTGACTTTCCATTCTCCTAGTGATGGCTGCCCACCACTTTCAGCTCTCCCTGGCTGCAGCAGTTCTGCAGTGAGCATCCTTAGGTGTGTCTCTCTTTGTTGGTTTGTGTGAGGATCCCTTGGAAGGAATGACAGGTGCACCAACCCCTGTCAGGCAGCCACTGGTCTCGGGCGCCTTAGAGCTTCTGCCTCTGAGGCCAAGTGTGAAAGCAGCTTCTCACTGCATTGAAAAATTCTCCCAAACTTCCTGCATAGAGTACAGGGTTTCTTGCCTTGACTCTGACAGATCATCAAAGGGGAGAAAATAGGGCAAAAATCTGAATGAGGTTGGGGGGGTAGGGGAGCCTCTCCAAAGAGTTGAAACAAACCCAGAGGAGAAATTAAATTCCTGAAAGAACTAGAGATTAAGATCTTATTATTCTGCCCTCCCTCATCCGTCCACTGACAGGGAAAGAAGATGTAGAAAAGACTTGCTGAAATCCAGCCAGGGCATCCCTGAGTCACCCACCCCCTTGCGGTTAGTGCCTGTACCTTCTGAGTAGCTCTCAGTGCTTGGCGCCATCTCCATAAGAATCTTTGATACTATGGAATTATCACTTAGTGGCTTATATGTCTATCGTCCTGACTGGGATGAAAACTCCTCAAAGGTAAAGACTTTGGTCTTGGCTGTGTCTGCACCTGCCTGGCTTCTCCAGGCCTGCCCTGCACAGAATCGGTCTTCCTGTGTGTTGACGTGAAGAAGAAATGAACACCACTCCCATACATGAGCTCTATGGGAATACCTTTCTAGAATATTCCCCCTTCTTAAGAGGTAAAACCCTCTTGAAGCCCATAGTCAAGCCCTAAAGGGTAATAAGTATCTGACACCAAGGGTACCAGAAGGTGGCTAAACTCCTGGCTCAAGACAACCTCCTCTTCTCTGGCCATGTTTGTACACACATATGACTCCAGCCTCCCAGGAGGCTGAGGCAGAAGGACCCAGGGTTTGAGGCCAGCCTGGGCAGCATCATGAGACCCAGGATTAAGAAACAAACACACAACAAAACAAGAAAAGCTGCTCTTCCGAGATCATTGTCTAACCCACCATAAAGTTGTTTTGCTCAAGTTCTGGTCTCATGCTTTCCTATCACCTTTGCATGGTTTTTCTTGGGCTGCCAGCTAATCTCCAGCACTGTTTTTGTCCTTATTTTTCCTTTTTATTCTGTTGCTTTCAGGTGTTATTGAAGGATCTGTGCTCATTTCTGTCCTCCATCTGGAGCTCCTGATCATGCACAGGTAACATATATGGACCATGTCCTCCCATTTCCAACCAGCATGTAGCCATTTGAAATCTAGCCTGTTCCAGAAAATCTGCAATACCTGATCTTTATAGATGAAGAACCAACACTAAACCATGATCCATCTCAATTAAAATGGTTTTAATACCTATAAACATGACTGAAAAAAACTTGTCTGACTATAGTTGGTTCCACAGACATGGCAACCATATTCTTTCTAAAGCAGTATTAATGCCAAATGCCAAATGTTCTATTAGTGGAAACTTTTTTTTTTTTTTTCCGGTACAGGGGAGTTAAACCTGGGGTCTCATGCCTCCTCTTTGTAAGTGCTCAACCACTGAGCTGTAGTCTCAACCTTTTTTTTTTTTTTTTTTACTTTGTATTTTGAGGCAGGGTCTCGCTAAGTTATGCAGCTGCCTCTGGCCTTGAGCTTGCCTCCTATCTCCGCCTCCCAAGTCACAGGGATTAAAGGCATATGCCACCACAACCAGCTAGTGGAAACATTGTTAATGCTGTATATTGGATTATTTTTATACTGTATTTCAATAAAAGTTGCTTTTTATGTATATATAGAGTATATCTTGTATATAAACTGTATCACACTACTGTGAGAGTTTTCATCTAAAATCACAAACCAGGTGCAGTGTCAATAAAGTCCAGCCCTGGAGCCTTCCCAGTTCAGGTGCCAGATAGTAATGAAGCCTCCAAGAACATTCCAGACATTTGGGTCTTCCCAGAAGGAGCAAAGGTAATGCATCCTTGCTAAAGGGAAAAAGAAGCTCACTACCAGAGTCAAACTCTCTTTAGCCCATTTTTCTTAGTTTGGTGTATGATAATGCAGTTACCACTGAAGTTTGAGGTGAAGAGGAGGGATAACTTTCCCCTAGAACCTTCCAGACTGGAAATCCTGGGTATTCTGTGCTTGGTGGTCCCCATTCCACCAAGAACAGAAGTTATTACAACCACGTGGGGTCATGCCATGTCTCTGCTGTACAGAGAAAGATGAGCAGCTGGAAGGAGTCCCATGTGGTGGGCCAGATGCCCTAGGAACCATGAGTGCTAGAGTTCTTGCCTGACATCCTGGCTCTGGGATTGCCAGCTACTGACACTTTCTCTGAAGCGTACCCAAGGCCCTGGAATCCTGGGCTTTGTCATTGTTAGAAGTCCAGGTTTATGAGCCTTCAATGTCTAGTAGGCTGACAGGTCTGCTGACCTTTGTGTGACTAACACTGGAACCAGGACTTGTAGTAACTAAAGGGGGAGGGTTATTCAAGTCCGATTGTTAAATTTTATACATTCTGGATCCATCAGGATCCAGATGCTTAAACAGTGGATGCATTTTGGTTTTGTGTTATGTCTTTAGATATAAGAACTAATCTTTAGATAACTAATCTATAGATAAGAACTAATCTTTAAGGTACCTCTCTCAATTGGGAAGAAGTGCTTCCAGGTGATCATTAAAAGCAGTTGCTCCCTGAGGGTTACTTCTGACCTGGTCTTATCATCCTTGACTTCCTCACAAGGTCTATGGCTCATCCAGGCCTCTTTTGAGAACTGTGCTGTGATAAAGGCCGTAACTCCTACAGATTCACTGGAATTCATCTGGGTCACCCAGCAGTCTCTTCCCCTTACTATTCTTAAGGAATCCAGAGTTTTCTGATTTCAGTGTGGATTTTTCCTTAACTTTCAGTATAATGTCCAGTACCAAAGAGCGAAATTGGAATGTTCCAACCTTTTCTAGTCTGTAAACCTCATGTGTGGGTGTGAGGGAGTCAGAGACAGATCGAGATGGAAAAGGAGTTTCTGCAAGGGAAGAGAAGGTGAGGTTCTTTGTTTTTGTTTTTTGGGGTATTTAGGGCTTCTAATCCAGGACCTCGCATATCCTAAGCATATACTCTATATCTGAGCTGTATTCCCAGCCCCAGAAGTTGAGGTTTAAAAACTTTTTCTACTCGTTCTAGGGATATGAACAATTCACTATGTAAAACTATTTTACAGTCAATTGAGGATTTTTAATATAATAAGAAAAGAAAAGAATAAAATAATTCACTACACAAGTTTTGAAAAAAATCAATAAATGATAGCCATTGAGGTTAGATTTCCCTCACTCAACCCTGAGTTCCCTCACTCAACTATACCTGAGAAACTTTTTATTCATGATACAATTAATAGCTCTTCAGTTCTAGAATATATTCCACAAACATTAAGAAGTTTAATTATCTTCATCTCCAAACTTAATTCTATAATATTTACCAAGCACATTTATTAGAAGGTGGTATAGTCACCTAATTTTTATTTATTTATTTATTTATTTTCGGTACTGGGGTTTGAGCCCAGGGCCTCACACTTGCATGCTTTTCAAGTGCTGGACCACTGAGCTGCACTCCCAGTCCTTTTTTTTTTTTTTTTACTTTTTGAGACAGGGTCTTGCTAAGTTACACAGCCTTCCTCTGGTCTGGAACTTTCGATCCTCCTGCTTCTGCATCCCAAGTTTCTGGAATTAATAGGTGGGCGCCACCGTGCCCAGCTAGTTACCTAATTTATACATTCATTCCCTACACACATGTGAAACAGATTCTCTCTCATCTCTCAGTTTCCATCTGAGCCTATTCCCCTTCTCCTTCTCCTCCTCCTCCTCCTCCTCCTCCTCCTCCTCCTCCTCCCCCTCCTCCTC
>VMDO01001018.1:0-23286 GCA_007922755.1 Pedetes capensis
AAAAGCAAATATTGAAATGTCACAATGAAATACATGCCAGAATGAAACATATTAAGTTGTACATTAAAAATTTCCAATAAAAAAATACTTGTAAGACAAACTAATATAAACCTTAACAATAGGACTGGGGTAGCACAGCAGTGGTAGAAGCTCACTTGCCTGGCATGAACAAGGCCCTGGGTTCAATGTGCAGCACAGCTCCCTCTGCCAAAATCCTTAATACATAAACGGTGTTTCAAATCCATAAAGAGAGATGAATATTTAAAAAAAAATAAAGAAAACCCTATGAATAGCAGAGAAACTCTGACAATAGCTTTTTACCTGCTGTACATATGGTGGTTATGAGTTGGACAATGACTCGAGGGCACCTAACAACTAACAACAAGTACTTTGTACCAATGTGATTAGCATATAAGTACAATAAACTTGGGGCCTGCTGCACATAGGGGATTTTGTTTTAATTTTTCATTTTAAAGAATAATTCCCACCATATTTATGGAAATTATTATTTGTTGTTGTTGTTAGGTGCTGTTGAGTCAGTATCCGACTCATAGTGACCCTCATAGGGTTTTCAATGGCTGACTGTTTCAGGATTGCCTTGGGAGTGGCTTGCCAGGCCCTTCTCCCATTTTTGTGGTGCTGGGAATTGAACTCGGGATCTCAGAGACTGCAGCGCAGCTCTCTACCAACTGAGCTAAATCCTAGCCCATGGAAATTATTTAGATATATTAAAATTACCTTTAGTATCCTGAAGCTTCCTAAAGATAGAAGCTGCTTGTTCAGTACTGCAGCTATGCCTTTATTATGCTCAGCTGTTCTGGGGAGCGTGGGGTACTCAAGAATGAGCAGGTGCCCTGTGAATGACTTAAACCTTGGCTCTCCTCCCCTCACTTTATTGGTATTATGCTGTGTTTTCACCAAGGATATAATATTGCCTTTATCAGTATTTTGCCCATATCCCTGAAATTTACCCCTTTATATTTGTTATAATAATTTATCTTAAAAGTCTATAATAATTTAATTGTAAGAAGATTGTATCTGAATACAATTCTTAATTCCACTGGGATAATAGATACATAGACAAGAATACCAAAAGATAGATTCTGAAGATAGTGGTGTGACTGACTTCTATATCTTTATTATATCTATATCTTCTATATTTTTAGTTATGACCCTCCACAGTGAAAACACTTGTCATTGAAGTAAAGCATTTATTGTGAAAAAGAAAAACAAAGCATTAGGACAAGAACTTTTGCTCCTTTTGTTTGGTGTTTTCTGTCCCAAATCTCCTCTCCTTGCCTTAAAATTTTGCAGCTTTCTATAACATATTTTGTATTTATTAACTATACACAATAAAATTTATTTAGAAAAAAATCCCAATCACCAACTCCTCTTTCAAAAATAAAATGAGAGCCCTTCTACAAGAATCCTGATGAATAAAAGAGTAGGGAAATTTATGGTCATTTTCCTTTCTCTGGTGTAGAGACAGTGTGGAGTTTCAATTCTCTTCTGGAAAACTAATTTTTAACATTAAGGTTTATTTTCCTTCTGTTACTGGAGATCTTGACACAGATCATGTCCTTTTTTCCCCGCAAAGCAAAGAATGAGCTTATGAATTACCGGAGGTAAGGAAAAAAGAAAAAGTTTTATTAAAAGGACAGAGAAAGCCTTTGAGGACAGAAAGGGGTGCCTCAAACAGGTTACCCATGGGGGCTATAGTCTGAGGGCTTTTATAATCCTTGGTCTGTGTTGGCAGTTGTGGCTTCTTTGTCCAATCCTGTAGCCTTGCTTCCTTGTACTTTCCGCCTAGCAAACAGCAGCAACCAAGTTATCAGCTTGCTATTATGGCACTGGAGAATACAGAAATTCATCTTTCATGGAGGAGATTTTTTTATGCCTTCCCCCTGGGTTCTAAGGGACCCTGACCTTCCTGCCTGAGAGTCATCTACTCCTATTAATTATGTTTTCCCTCTGAGTTCAGTTTCTCTTATTTCAGCCTTATCAATCCAGGGCCTGTTTTTCCTGTTCTTCCCCAAAGATTCTATTTGTTCTTTGAGAAACTTTCCTATCGCTTCTATTTCTTCTTTGAGAAGGTCTATGATAGTTGGACAAAGTAGATTAGACTAAAAAAATACACAATAGATGCTCAGAAAATATGAATAATCCTTCATAGATCTAAATTTTCTTCAATTCCTTAAGCATGTGCTTGTATGATTTTGTGTTGCTCAATTCAAAGTTTGAATTTTTTTTCATTTAATTCACAAATATTTTAGGCAAAGATGTTTATACATTGCTTTGCTAGTTTTATTACTGGCTCTGATACCAACATAAATTCCCTCAGGATAAAAAATGGCATTTAAGAATTTCTTATCATTGTGCATTGAGGTTACTTTTGTATTTTCTCATTCATAGATTTACAATACATAGTGGTGAATATTATATATGAAGTATCTACAGATAGCTGTATAATTTTTATTACAAAATAATTTTGGAATTCCTCAGACAGGGGATTCTTCGTTCAAAGGATTTAACAAACTTGTGTTCTGGTGATGAAATCTTCTAAATCTATTTTTAACGCAAAACGATTCTGCAGGGATACAATTGACTTGCCAATGCTCTAAGACATTGACACCAGCCTACTTCTTGCCTTGAAACTACTAAAGACAGGTGCAGATGCTGCACTTTGAAAAAAGGTATCTGGGTAAGTCCCAATGCTGGGGATTGGGCCATATCAAGGCTTAGCTGGAGGACTTTCAGAAAATTATCCATAGAATGTGCAAGAAGGACGTTCAGGGCACAACTTTAACAGGTGTATATTGAGTGCAGATTTTAGGAATATAGGTGGAGTATCCTTTATCTGAAATGAATTGGGCCAGAAGTGTTTCAGATTCTGATTTTTAAAAACATTTTGGAATATTTGCATATACATAGTATCTTAGGCATGGGACCCAAGAAACATGAAATTCATTTGTTTCTTATACAAAGAGCCTGAAGGTAGTTTTATATAATAGTTTAAAATAGTTTTACACTTGAGATAGAATTCCATGGCATAGAATTTTCCACCTGTGGCTGCATGTTATTGCTCAAAAACTTTCAGATTTGGGATCATTTCAAATTTTGGATTTTCCGATTATATTTGCTCAGCCTGTACTAGTAGAGGGATAAGATCAGATGTTATCTAGGATTAAATCAGTTTAGATTTTCTCAGAAAATGAGATTCTCTACTAAATGCTTTAAATAAAAAGAAGATGCTATTATCAGTGCTAACTTCTGGACCTGTCCAAATTCTGTGCCCTGAGGCTTTGTTTGAAGATCTACACTTAAGAAGAGTCACTGCATTCAGTCAATTTTAAAGACTAGAAGTTATCAATCTTTTTTGAAAGATTTCTATGAGTGGAGACCTTATCAATAGACCCATTTTGCCTTTAAAGGCCCTATTTTTCTTATATAAAATGATTATATGCAGTTTAGATTTGAATGTCAATTTCAATAAGCTTAGCCTACTCCTTCTCTGAGATATGGGCTGGGGTTTAGCTCAGTTGGCAGAGTACTGCACTGAGCTCTCTGAGGCCCAAGTTTGATCCCCAGCACTGCAAAAAGGAGGGAAGGACCTGGCAGCCCACTCCCAAAACAATCCTGAAGCAATCATCCATTGAAAACCTGTGTTGTACATAGGGTCACCATGAGTTGGACCTGACTTGACAGTACCTAACAACGTTCCTGAGACATAGGAAAAGCTAAGCTTTTATTCCATTTCCTTCTAATCTCTTTCACTCAGGTATTAGTATTGGTAGTTGATATTTGAAAAGAATTATTTTTTCTCAAATGTTACTTTGGATGACTTTTTAGGTCCTGAATGAGGAAGCTTCAATGGATATAAACTATGAAAATCTTTAGCAACTTTACCTATTCTAAATATGAGGGGGAAATTAATTATCTTTTAAACCGTGAGACTAGCAATGGCTCTTAAGATTTCATTTTATTTTGACTATGGTGTTCTTACAAAGTATTGTTTAGCCATGAGAATGAATGAATAATTTGCTGTGCCAAGGACAACATTCCTGGGAAGAATGGTATAATTCTCTATGTACCTTCACATAGAAATATACTAGTAATCTAATGAAAAGGAAGGCCCTCCTTTCCTGCCCAAAGTCAAACATTTCCTTCTAAAACAAAACATTTAAACACATCCTCTATCTGTGAAATTTGCAAATATGAAGGGGTGAATGATATGTATGTAATTTAGTGGCTTGTCCTTGGCTCAGACTATTCTATTGTACCACAAAATTTTCTATATTTCACTTGGTGTCAATCAGAATGACATCATAGTCTTGTTTATTAAACTACTAAAAGGTCCAAATCCATATCTTGCTTTTATTAAACTAGGCTAGAATCAATTCTTTTAGGATAAGATATGAAATAGTAAAATGTTTAACTAACTTTAAACATGAGAGTACATTACTGTAAGATTTTGATCCAGCAATATTCCAAAATGTATGCTAACTTGTCACTTTGACTTTTTACCTCTGTCAAAAGGGACTTTTACTTTTTCCTTTATTGTGGGAAGAGGAGAAAGGGGAGGATGAGGAGGAGAAGGAAAGATAAAACAAAAGAAAGCAAGAAAATGAGTAAAATAGAGAGAGAGAGAAAAGGAAGAATCATGAGCTGTGTGCCGTCACATTTGCCTATAACTCCAGCTACTTTGAAAGATGAAACAGCAGAATTCCCAGTCTGAGGCCAGCCTGGAGAACATAGCAAATGGGACAGCGGGCGGGGTGGTGCATGCCTGTAATCCCAGCAACTCAAAGCAGAGGCAGGAGGATCGCAAGTTTGAGACCAGAGGAAATCTGCGTAATTTAGCGAGACCTTGTCTCAAAAAGTAAAAAAAAAAAGGACTGGGGGTGCAACTTGCAAAACATGCAAGTGCGAGGCCCTGGGTTCAACCCTAGCACTGCAAAACTAACTAACTAACTAACTAACTAAATAAATAAAATAAAATAAAACGATAAGACGTTGTAGTTCAGAGTTAAAATGCTTGTGTAGAATGTATGAAGACCTGGGTTCAATTTCTGGACTCCCCACCCTCAAAAAAAAGGACCAAAAAAAAAAAAAAAAAAGGAAAAAAATATAGGAAATTCTACAATTCTATGAGACACTTTTTTCAGTATCCATCAGATTACTATAAAGTGGTCTTTCAGGAAGCAATAAAAAACATGAGAAGTTTGTTATTTGTTTTCATTCAAATAGTTTATGTTAAGTCACCGGTAGGTACAGTATTGTGTACACCTGGGAAGGCAAAAGGAAATACAGTTATATTCTCATTTCTGTAGGCTCAGAAATGATTTGGGACGATGACACAAATGTTAAACATTGTAGAATTCGTATTATACATAAGAGAAAATAATTTTTACTTAAACACTATAATACGTCTTCTATCTAAAATTGAATTAAATTTCCTGAACATAAAATTGAGAACTGGGTAAAACTAATAATCTTTGGTACAGTAATGCAGTGTAACAGTATATTTTGTATCTCTTTTTTTAGTTATAGATGATGCAACTTGCAAAACATGCCTGAAATATGAATCAAGAAGAATAATATTTAAACATAACATAATCATTGAACCTCTTTATCCATCAAAGTGACCTCATTCCACTATTTTTCTTTTGTGCTCACTCCTTGCATCAAGTATTGGATAAACCAACGTGTATAAGAAGAAATAAGTGATTTCATAGTCATTACTCTTTGTAATGAGAGTGTTGAGTTTCAAGCACCTCTGTTTTGGAAGCTTAGTTGAGTCCAGTAGAGTAGCCCAGAGAGTGTTTGCCTTTCTTCTGATTCCATGTTGCTTTACTCTGGACTTCAGGGCACCCCCGCTTTTCCCAAATATACCTTTCCTTTGGTCCTGGAATGCCCCAACTGAAGAGTGTATTGGAGAGTTAAATAAGTCACTAGATATGCGTCTCTTCTCTTTAATAGGAAGCCCCCGAAAAGGAGTCACAGGACAAGGTATCACAATATTTTATACTGATAGACTTGGCAACTACCCCCACTTAGATCCTACAAATACAAGTGTGCACGGAGGAATCCCCCAAAAGGGAAACTTGCAACAGCATTTGGACAAAGCTAAGAATGACATCGTGTATTACATCCCAAAAGACAGTATAGGCTTGGCTGTTATTGACTGGCAAGAATGGAGACCTATCTGGGACAGAAACTGGGGTCCAAAGGAATATTATAAGAACAAGTCTATTGAGTTAGTTCAGCAACAAAATCCGCAACTTAGTGTCACAGAAGCCACCAAGGTAGCCGAAGAAGAGTTTGAAAAGGCAGCAAAGAGTTTCATGCAAGAGACTTTAAAATTGGGAAAATCACTACGGTCAAAAAAATTATGGGGTTATTATCTTTTTCCTGATTGTTATAACCATGACTATGAAAACCCCAACTTCAGTGGAAATTGCACTAATGTACAAAAACAAAGAAATGATGCTCTTCTCTGGCTGTGGAAGGAAAGCACGGCCCTTTATCCATCCATTTATTTGAAGAGCACTTTACGGTCATCTCGAAAAGCTGTACTCTTTGTCCGTAATCGTGTACAGGAAGCCATTAGGCTTTCTAAATTGCCTGATCCTAAATATCCACTTCCCGTTTTTGTGTATACTCGCCTAGTTTTTACTGATCAAACTTTGGAATTCCTTTCTCAGGTAAGTAAATCAAAGTATGATGTCTATGAAGTTATGTTCACAAGTAGTGTTTAGTGAATTTTAATATCAATTTTTAAGTGAAATTTTGCTGTTAGTGTCATTTAGGAATATGCACACAAGAAATTCTACGTTAGTATAGAGAAAAACAATTTTTTAACCTTTAATAATCATGACCTACCAGCAACTATGGAGAATTGGGTAGTACGGACAATGCATGAACTCTTGTTTCTTTTCTCATTTCATGAGCCTCCTTTCTTGTTAACAAAAGTAATCAAAACAATACTGAGCTCTTTTAGAATAGTAAGTGGCTGTATACAAAACATAAATAATGGAGAAATGTTTAATTATAATTGAATCAGTATGCTTACCTTTGGTATTCTTGTCCTATGTATAACATTGTCATTTCATTCCTATCTTGGAACTTTTTCCTATCATATTTACCAGGAGGACCTCGTGAGTACAATTGGCGAAACTGCTGCTCTGGGCGCCTCTGGAATTGTGATATGGGGAGCTCTTTCTTTAGTACGAAGTAAGGTAAGTTGAATTGGTAGGAAATAGATGAAAATATTTCTACCTTTAATATTTTTGAGGATTGTTTTTGCTTTAAATAAGAAAATAAGTACTATGCTTGGCAAGTAGTAGGTACTAAGTATTTGCTGAATCAAAAGATCTTGTATTTGTTTGGTTAGGTTGTAAAACAAATCTGTACTTATTCTCCAACGAGGAATCAGAATTTGAGACAGATTTTTAAAAATTCTCTAGACTACATAGCTTGTCAGAAACAAAGCTCCGGCTACAATTTCAGTTTTCTGACATGGTATTTTGTGTAAGATGATAGGTCTCTCTAGTTTTCATCTTGTTTAATTGTCCATATCAGGTCTTTATCTTCCATTTTGTCAATGCTGTTGAACCAAAGGATGAGTAAAGCCACATTTCCCCTTCTAAGTTGGAGCTAACCTTTTCCTTCTCTGATGGATGTGGAAACACTAGTAGTGATGAATGTGTCATGTTGATGTTGTTGTTGTTGTTGTTGTTAGGTGCTGTCGAGTCATCTCCAACTCATAGCGACCCTCATAGGGTTTTCAATGGCTGATTATAGGGTTTTCAATGGCTGATTGTTTTGGGATTGTCTTGAGAGTGGATTGCCACGTCCTTCTCCCAGAATATGCCATAGAGAATGTCAAATGAAGCTTATGGCCCTAGGGTGCTGTCCTAGGATCTGTGGAGAATAGACTTTATACTCCAAGACCTGGAGAGACCTTTTGAGAAGTATTACATCTGTCTCTTGTCCTTTAGATAGAATAGCAATATTACTTTATTTTAAATTATTTAAAACTACCATATTTGTGAAATTTTTTAAGAGTCGTTTCAGCCTGTCTGCCTATTTTGAATAAATATAGTCAACTTTGGTTTGATCTCCAAGAAAAATGAAATCATGGAAAATATATGATCAGGAAAAGATTTATATCTCTTGGTAAAATCTCTTATATTTCAGAAAATTATCTTAAAATTATAATTCTCCTAAGTATTTTTCTAGGTTTTTTTTTTTTTTTGTGTGTGTGTGTGTGTTTCCAAGCCTATAGCCTCCTTTATCAAGAAAGCTGTTAATTCTATGATGGAACCATTCATAAATGCTCCATAATAATTCTTTAAAATAAAATGAAAGAACTGAGAACTATACCTGTACTTTCATGAGAAAAAATGAGGAATTTCACAATGTATAGCATGATGTGACACTGTTTAAATGTCACATTTACTTTTACATGTCACTTTGATCTTAGATTCACATAATTTTTCTAGGTGTCCCAAATCATCTTCAGTCTTATTCTCAGGGATGGTCCTTTCACTTTAATATGGCTATTTTCTGTTTAATGGCACTGCTGTCCCTTATTATTCTGTTTGATATATTCCTGACACTTTTCTCAATTCATGATTATTTTGAATATCAGTATTATCATTCCTCTCCCTTTTTTTTTCTTATGGAATTTGTAGTCGATAGACCCATTCATCATTTGTCATATTTCCTCTGATTAAGAACCTGAGAAATTGGTAACTATAGGTTCATTTGCACTTAGTTGTTAGGTGCCATTGAGTTGGTGTCCAACTCATAGCCGCCCTGTGTACAACAGGCAACACAGATTGTTAGTACTCCTTTGCTATTCATAGGGTTTTCAATGGCTGTTGTTTTTGAGGGGAGTGGGTTTTGCTGGGTTCTTCTCCCAAGCTTATAGCACCTGGTATTCCCAGGCAGGGTCTCCCATCCAAGTACTAATCAGGCCAAACCCTGCTTAGCTTCTGAGATCTGATGGGATCGGTTGCCATAGTGCAGGCTTGTACTTAGTAGAACTGACTTAAAATAAGTGTCACATAAACCATTTCCTTTCACTGTATTATTTTTTTAGATCTAGTGGTGTGATGGAGCCAGCTGTACTGTCCTGGTTTGTGAGATCTGATTGTTAAATATTAAGGAATTTTATGAGGCAGTTGTTAAACATAGCAATTATTAAAAATTAAATTATCAAAAAGATACAATAAAATTATGTTAACAACAAAGGAAATAAATACCAAAGATATATAAATTGTTTTACTTCATTTCATTATTATTTGTGTGCTTAAGGATGTTTACATTTGTGTCTGCATAAATGGAAATACTATGTAGTGTCAGATTGGTAACTTGGAATTGGCCATAGTAGGAGTATTTACACCATGATGTATATTCAAGTGCTATAAGACAGGCCTTATCTGTGAGATTGCAAATTTAGAACTTTCTAGAGTCTACATCTTATATAGGTTAATGATTCTCAGACCATGCTCATACTATTCCTCCTCTTTTTGCCTCTTATCTCTCTGCAAGGAGCAGCAACATCACCTTAATGTGGTATAGATTCACATATATTCTTGGTACTGGGAATATAGTGTTGAAGAACATTGACAAAATCCATGAACAATTGGAGTTTAATAGTGCTTAGAAAAAATTACATAAGCATGAAAAGCATTGTGGTATGTGCTGTATGAATTATTAATATGGAAAATGTGAATCCACAAGGAAAGTATCTGAGACAGGCACTATATAATTAGGGAATGATCTGAATGACAAGATTCACTTTACCATGTTAAAAATTATAGGCAAGAGCATTCAAAGTAGAGAAAAGAGTAGTGCAGTTTAGAATGAACCTGCCATACGAGGGAAACAATTACTATGTCTAAGAAAAGTGGATGTGGGAGCATTGTACAGGAGGAAGGAAGGGTTACGTCATGTCAGACTGCTTGGAACTCAAGAGAAGATATTGAATTTTATTTGAAACTTAATGAAAAGCCACTGGAAATTTAGGAAGACAGGTGGTGTGTTAGTTTTCTATTGCTTCCATTAAAGTTACAAAAACTTAGTGACTTAAATAACAGAAAGTTATCATCTTATATTTTGTAGGTCAGAAGTTCTACATGGATTTCAATGCACTAAAATTAAAATGTCAGTAGGCTTCATTCTGTCTAGGAGAGATTTCCCACTTGGCCATTTGGGTTGTTTGCCATCTCAATTCTTTGTGATTATAGCAATGAGATCTCCATTATGTGACTAGTCATTGGCTAAATGTCCTTTAAATCTTCTGGACATCCCTACATTAAATAGCTCCTGGCTCTGTTCTGTCTTCAAATTTGGCAGTATTGGTTTAAGTCCCTTTTACACTTTGAATCTCTCCTCCTCTTTTCTTCTCATTTTTCTAACCCAGCTGGAGACATTTCTACATTTTCATCCACTAGTATAATGGGATATAGCCCTCTGAAATAATTCCGGAAAATCTTCTCTTTTTGAGGGACATCCCCTCAGTTGTATTCACAAATTTCCTTTTGCCATGTAAGGTAATAAATTCAGAGATTTCAGGGGATTAAGATGTAGATAATTTTGGGATGCCAGCAGGAGGTGGCATCACCTAAAGGAAGGTAATGGGGCTGGTGTTTAGCTCAGCTGATAGAGTGCTGGTTTGCACTTTTTAAGGCCATAGGTTTGATCCCTAGCACTGTAAAAATGGGAGAAGTTCTTGGCAATCCACTTGCATAGCAATCAGCAATTGAAAACCCAATGAAGAGCAGAGAAACACTGACATAATATGGGGCATGGCACAGTGTCAGGGAGAGCTTCCTTCTGTTCTACATAGGGTCACTATGAGTCAGACTGGACTCAGTGACACCTAACAACAACAACAAAGGAAGGTAATAAGAAATAGGTTCTAGTGGGAGATGCCAATTACTTGCCTTGCCAGCCAACATAGCACTGCCACTTCTTTTGGTCTGCTGAAGAGCTAGCACAGCCATCTCATTCAGTGGAACTATTGACCATGAAAGAAAGTGACTGCCTTCAACATTTTTTTTATCGGAAATTTTTAATGTATACCTTAATGTGATTCATTCTGACATGATTTTCATTGTGACATTTCCATATATGCATTTTGATATACATTATTCATATAGGCTCCTCCATAACCTCCCGTATGCTTCCCCCCCTCCCATCCTCCCCATCTAAGTCTTCTCTATCTTGTCTTGGTAATATTTTTCTATATGTCTTTGGGTTCCAGTTCTGTTTAAGATAGAAATTTTTCCTGTAGTGATCTTTGCTTTTATCTTGTTAGAACAATTGCATGCATTTTCTAGGTCATCTATTATAACACCATTTTTAGCTTTTTTCCCCCTTTTATTTTGATCCGACCTTTGAATAGGATTTTTCCTCCTTATAATTTGGATTCAGCTCCCACATATGAGTGAGAACGTGTGGTGTTTTCTCTTTCTGAGCTTGTATTCATTCACTTAGAGTAATTTTCTCTAATTCCATCCATTTTTCTGCAGATGACCTTATTTCATTTTTCTTGATTGCTGAGTAGTATTCCATTGTGTATATGTACTATAGTTTTTTTATCCATTCTTCTGTGCCTTCAACATTTTTTGATGGTCAATGTCTAGATCTTAGAATATATCAGTCTCAAGATGATCACTGAAGCTACTCATCACTCATACTCTGCCAAATTTGAGAATGAGCTCTATTTATGTACATATAACTTGGGACTATATATCCTTTAATATAAAATATACTCAGTTGAATTTATTCAGTTGTTTTGACCCATCAATTTGAGACTCTTCAATGTTATTTAAACCTGTCTGACAAGTGTGATCCTGTCACATTTATTTATGATTTATTGAAGGTTAACTGAAGGTGTAGTAGGCCCTGTGTTAAGCAAATTTTTACACACCCTATCTTTTCATCTCACAAAAACTGTATGGAGTAGGCTCCAAAATCATCCATATTTTGCAGGTGATGAAGCTGAAGTATTAGCAAGTTAACCAAGTTAATTACATTTCCCAAGATCATCCAGATAGGGTACTAAGATTTAGAAGACTTGAGAGATTCCCATAATGATTGGTGGTTATTAATGAAACTGGGATTCCCAATGAGGGCAAATGGACCCCAGAGTCCATATTCTAAGAATTGTATTATTCTATCTCCTTAATTAATTTATGAATTATTGAATTAGATTAAGCCTGGGATTTTTTTTCAGTATTAGGGGATTGAACCCCCAGCATTGCAGATGCTAGCAAGTTCTCTACCATGGAGTTCCACATCCCATGCCCTTTTTTATTTTTTCATTTTGAGTCAGGGCCTCAGTAAGTTGCACAGACTTCCTCTGGCCTCAGCCTGTGATCCTTCTGTATCAGCCTCCTGAGTCACTAGGATTACAGGTCTGCACCATGGGGCCTGGTTATGGCTAAGATATACTAAGTGTCAGCTTACCAATTATTCAGTGGTATGAAATGGCATGTGAAATGTATGAACTTTGCAAGGAAGAGTTGGAATAACCTTGTTTGTTAAGGTAAAAACGATGTATGTCTTACCTCTTGGTGCATCTGTTGTTTTGTTATACTTAAAAATTATTTTGTGGTGAATTAATTCACATATGAACTAATTTATGCCTTGGAATTCTGACAATCTTATAATTTTACAGAAATATTGCCTGAACCTTGAAGATTACTTGGAAAGTACAGTAACTCCTTATTTAATCAACATAACCTTAGCAACTAAAATGTGTAGCCAAGTGCTTTGCCAGAATAAAGGTGTGTGTACAAGAAAAGAGCCGAATTCAGATGACTATCTTCACTTGGACCCAATGAATTTTGTTATTGAAACCATACGAGGTAGAAACTACTCAGTAAAGGGAAAACCTACACTTAAAGACTTGCAGTACTTTTCTGAAAAATTTCAATGCACTTGTTATGCCAATGTGAATTGTAAGGAGAGACTTGATATGGAAAATGTTCATGCTGTTAAAGTGTGTGCTTTTGAAAATGTCTGTATAGATGCCTGTGTAGAGCACAAGGAGTCTTCACCATCAGCCACAGAGTCTCCACATGTTCCCAGGAAAGGACTCAGTGGATGGCTCTTAGTTATATGTATATATATCCACAGCATTTAAAATATTTTCTAAAGGTTCATGGAAAGTAGAAAATGCAAAGCTGAACATCATCATTAAAAAAGATTTCTGCAATAATAACCAAGATTCTTCTTTGAGTTTAGAAAGCAAAATGTTTGTTCTTCTATCAAAGACTGATTGCAAGGCCCATCACGCTAGGAGGATTAGTTTTCTTCTGAGAGAAGTAACAGTTTGAATAAAGTCAAGTTACTATAAATGATTGTCTTCATGAGTAGTTTCTTATTTGTTAAAAAAAAGCCAAGAAAATATTGAGGTGAAAACCTTGATCTTCTAAAATGAAATACCCCAAATGAATTAGTCTGTGTTACAGAACTATGCTTTTTACTATTTCATCTTGTAAATTTGTTCCAACTATGTTTAAAAAGTAAACTTTAAAGAAAAGACTATTCTATGTTTATACCTAACTTAATGTCTTCAGAATTCATATTTATAAACTATCCTTATTTTCTTTTCATTTTTCATTGGCAAGTTTCTCTTGTGTATCTAAACCACATTATTTCATCTAAATAACCATTCACTTGGTCATTCACATCCTTCATACAGCATTTATTCAGTACTTATTCTCTGCTAACTTTGGTATTATGGTGAAACAGCATTACTTCTTGTTATTGGTGAGTTTCTTGTATGTTTTCAGATGAAAGACGAGTGTGGAAAATTACAACATAGTGTGTTCTAAATGCTATTACAAATTTCTCATGCTCTGGCATGCAAATTAGAATTTGGGAGTGTCAGACATTCCTGAAAGAGAGGATGTATAAGTTTCCTTAAAGTTTATATAGTTATTAGGTACTGTGAGACAGAAGGATCTTCAGAAGGATGGAATATTGAATGTGGTTATTAGAGTGGTGAAAATAAATGATGGCCAAACAATGAAAGCCTTTGTAAACAATTCAAAGACATTCAACTTTTACAGTGACATGCCTCACTTTTCTCCACCTACACATGTCATAACATCATGTGTCTATTTTTACTCTCCATCACTTCCATATCCTGTAGATGGTATGAGGACAGGTATTTTATCTGTTAATTACAACTATATAATGTGAGGAACAGTACTTGGGACATAGGAGGTACCATTAAATATTTGTTGAACAAATGAAAGCCAATGGGGACTCACTAAAGATTTTAAACATAGGAATGACCACAACCATTTTTCATGACTGGAAGACTACTGGAGCAAGGCTGACCTCTTCCTTGGCATATCCTTCATTCTTCATTCCAATTATGATTTTACTGCCAAACTTATGTTTTTGTAAATTATTGAAAAGAAAAAATTGATAGTGGCTTGGAAAGGATAGTACATGGGAACTTGTTCACTTGGAATATATGAAAGGCTGTCAAAGTCAGCAGTGGTCAAGACTTAGAAAGAATGGAGGAAGCAAGGCAAATTGGAAAGGGAGTGGATTTTGGAACTGAACAATTTTAAGGGTCAATTCCAGATTCCAACATTTATTAGGTATATGAGTCTGTGAGAGTTAACCTGGGTGAGCTTACATTTCAATAAAATTACAGTAAGATTTATATTTTAGAGTTTTGAGAAGATTGAATAATACAGTACATGAAAAGCATTTAGCCTTAGAAATAACTCAATAAATGTCTGGGAAAAATAGGATAGTTATGAAGTATGATTTAAAAATATGGTGAATGTTGAAAAGAGTGTATTATAGTATTAGGGGATTGAACCCCCAGCATTGCAGATGCTAGCAAGTTCTCTACCATGGAGACACATTGCCATTAATCCCCCTCAAAATATTCCCCCTGCCTCAAACATCCTTATCTCTCTCTCTCTTTCTCTCTCTCTCTCTCTCTCTCTCATATATATATATATATATTTGTTGTTGTTGTTGTTGTTGTTAGGTGCCTTCGAGTCAGTATCCGACTCATAGCAACCCTGCGTACAACAGGTCAAACACTATTGTCAGTGCTTCTCTGCTGTTCATAGGGTTTTCAATGGTAGATTGCTTTTTGGGAGTGGGTTGCCTGGTCTGTCTCCCAAGCCTACCTGGTGTTCCCAGGTGGTCTCCTATCCAAGTACTAACCAGGCCCGGCCCTGCTTATCTTCCAAGATCTGACAGGATCGGATGCCACAGGGCTACGGCACATGTACATATTGTTGTTGTTGTTGTTGTTAGGTGCCATCAAGTCGGTATCCGACTCATAGCAACCCTCATAGGGTTTTCAATGGCTGACTGTTTTGGGATTACCTTGGGAGTGGATTGCCAGGCCCTTCTCCTATTTTTTGCGGTGCTGGGAATTGAACTTGGGACCTCAGAGACTGCAACACAGTGCTCTACCAACTGAGCTAAATCCCAGCCCCATGTACATATAGATATATCTATATATACGTATATAGATACATATACACATTACATATGTATATATGTTTTTATACATTCATAATGTGTGTGTCTCGAGGATAATTGTTGGATTTTTAGGTATGAAAACACTACACTAACTCAACAATGTCTAATAGGAAAATCATAGCCAATATGAGTGTATAAGACAAAATGAAAAGTAGAAGGGCATAAAACTTCCAAAATGCTGATTTTTATTTGGTATTGAAGAATAGTTCAAGATAATTTCTGGAGTTTTTCTACATACTGACTGCTGACAAAGATATAGTGATTTTTATATGGCATTTAACCCATCTCTGAGGAACAGGACAGATAGGCATATACTATTTTGTGACTAGGTATTTAAGACCGGTAAGTGCATTTCCCTGGCATATCTTCCCACTGCAATGGAGGGTTCTGGTTTCTGGGCCATTTCCTTTCCATCCCACTGCCAGGTAAGTTCAGCAAAGGCACAACTATGAACTTTGGATGTTGTAACATAACACCATCAAAGGCTGAAAAACATTGCAGTGACTATTGAGTATAACTGCTCTTGGGTGGGAGTGAATTTGATTTTTTTTTTTCAGTTCTGAGGGTTGAAACTAGGGTCTTATGCATGAAAGACAAGTGCTCTACCTCTGAGCTGCACCCCTAGCTCCCCTCCTTTTTAAAATCCTGAGACAAGTTCTTGCTAAATTGTGCAGGCTGATTCTAATCTCAGCTTTCTGAGTTGCCGGGATACAAGTGTGTGTCCTGGTGTCCAGCTTGATTAGTTTCTGATTCAGTTGATTAGCTACCACGGGTAAATGGATTTTATCTTTGCTAGAAAAACATATTTTCTGAAACACTTCATGTGAAGTCATTTTAGACTCTGGATATGTTCCCCATCACCCTTTGCTTCTTTGGGTACATTTTGGCAATGATCTGACTCCTAAATTTTTCCCTGATGGATTCAAAGTAATGAAAAAATAGTGTTTTTCTCTTTGTTAGTATTTTGTTTCTTACTTGAGATCTTTGTAGTGATTCTTTATGTTAGCTAAAGTAACTGATATGTTATTTCAAGTGTGTTTTAGAGTAGCTAAAAATGGGAGAAAGATGCAGCAATCCACTACCCAAAGCAATCCAGAAAAACAATCAGCTATCGAAAACTCTATGAAGTATTTTTCTTTTTGGGCTTGTGTTTGTCCACTTAAGGTAATTTTTTCCAGATCCATCCATTTTGCTGTAAATGACATTATTCCATTTTTTAAATTGCTGAGTAGTATTCCATTGTGTATATGTACCATAATTTTTTATCCATTCTTCTGTGGGTGGGCACTTCGGTTGATTCCATATCCTTGCTATTGTGAGAAGTGCTACATTGAACATGGAGATGCAAGTGTCTCTGTGGTATGATGTCTCATCTCCCTTTGGGTATATTCCCAATAGTTGTACAGCTGGGTCATATGGAAGAACTATTTTTAGCTTTCTGAGGAACCTCCATGTTTATTTCCAAAGTGGTTGAACCAATTTTACTACTCCACCAACAGTATGTAAGAGGGCTCCCTTTTTTCCACACAAGCCCAAAAAGAGAAATACCATATGTTCTCACTCATATATGGGAGCTGAATCAAACTTAAAAGAAGGAAAATCCTACACATAAATTGGAACATAATAAAAAGCTCAAATAAACTTAGCTGAGAAGGGACAGTTTAAGAAGTGGTAAGAAGGAGGGATCTAGTAAAAGGAAGCGATGATGGGAGGAGATGGGGTGGGGGAGAGTGCCAAGGAGGAATGAGGAATGAGAGAGAGGTCAATCTCAAACAGCCAAACTTTAATAGTTTGGGATATAATAATACCAATAATAACAAAGGATGGCAATTATGCAAACAGACTAGATTACTCATATAATACTGCTGAGAATGTAAAAAGATAGATCACCATATAAAAACATTTAGAATTAAATAAAAATTGGGATACACATCTATAGATAAAAATTCCCACAAAAAGCCATACAAGTAGAAAGGAGGCCATTGGTGGGAGAGTGGGAGATGGAGGAGGAGGGGCACCAGAGGGTAAGGGGGAAGTTATGTGAGCAGTGTACAATGAAATGCATACATGGAAATGTCACAATGAAATACATGTCAGAATGAAACACATTAAGTTGTACATTAAAAATTTCCAATAAAAAAGAGAAAATCCTATGAGGATCGTTATGAGTTGGATCAGATTTAATGGCACCTAACAATAACAAAAATAATAACAACAAACAACAACAGCAACAACTATCTGGTATAAGCAGCTGTCACTGCAAGGTTACTTTTGGAAAGTTTTTCCTAAATTACTATAACTAGTAAATAGTGGTTTCCTTTGAATTTCACAAGCACTGCACTGTTGTATGAATCCTCAACCCTAAGTGCACGATTGGTATTCCAGAGCTCAACAGCTTTCCTATGGGTATTCTCTACCTTAGAATACATGGATCATGTGTTTCAACACAATCATTCTGCAAAAGATACTGACATTTTGATGAAATAAATATTTGACATGGAGTGGTTAAGGATTTGAACGTGAAATCCCACCAATGCAATTTAGACAACCTGAATATTTTTCTTTTCTTCTCTGCTTACAATGGAGGGAAGAGGGGAAGAAAAAAAGAAAGGGAGGATAGAGATAAGGAAAATGAACTAGATTTCTTTTCTTTCTCTGGCTCCACTGAGGACACTAATTTGCATAGTAATGGAAGGAACATCTGATACATACACAATTACCCCTCAAACTCTGTTAAAGCCATGATCCATTGCATGTGAATGCCTGGTCTGACCTGCACAAATGTTACTGCCACCTTCTTTATCTCCCTTTGCCTCTGACTTTCTTTTAGAAATAAAAAGAAGGGAAGCCATGGAGTTGTAGTACTGTTTGTGATAGGTATGCTAAATCTTCTATGTACTCTCAGATGATGGTACAGTTAGAGGCACTAAGATCTTAGTTAACTCTTTGAGACATTAAGTTTCCTGTGAGAGAAAAGGAGATATTTAACTTGTTGAAAACCCCAGTTCCTTATATGTGTTATTTGATATCTGAATTGAGATAGACCTTTAAAAGCAACAAAAGATACATTCTTCAGCTCTAATTTTTTAAAAATATGGTACCCATATATACACTGAAATCTTTTTTATTCTTATTAAGTCATTGTTACTGATGGCAAAATAATATAAAATAGAAAACTAAAAGTCTCCTTTCTTCCCTTTATCAGTGATAACTACTGGTTATAGTTTTGTGTTTATAATTCCAGAAATTTCCTAGGAATATGGCCTTAAATACATGAGTATATATTTAACACAAATTGAGCGATGGCATCAATAGTTTCTTATAACTTGCTTTTCTCATATCACAATACATTTTAGGTGTCCACATCACTACATCTTTGCAGTGTTCATATCATACATGGTAATATTTTCATTGTTGTTGTTGTTAGATGCCATCAAGTCAGGTCTTACTTATAGTGACCCTCATAGCATTTTCCATGGCTGATTGTTTCAGGATTATTTCAAGAGTGGGTTGCCATGTCCTTCTTCCATTTTTGCAGTGCTGGGAATCGAACCCAGTGCCTCAGACAGCACAGAGTGATATCCTACCTACTGAAATAAACCACATTCCCAATGTTTTTTGTAGAAAGTTCTTATTGACTGACATTTCATTTTTTTTGGAGATTATTTCCTGTATTAAATCTTTTTGTAGTTAGTACCACATATATCTTGGTACACTTTTTCCTGGGTTGAAATGGAATGGCTAATGTGAGGGGTGCAATCATTTCAATTTATATATGAAGGACACAGATATTTCAATTTAGATAGATATTACTAAATTAGCTTCCAAAAATTTTGTTCCCATTAATGATCTCACTAATAGTGAATGAGAGGTATTCCCTTGTCAAATTTGGTGGTCAGTGCTCATCTGATAGATAAACGAAAACAACATCTCATATTAACTTTGTTCTTAAACAGTGATGTTGATTTTTTTTTTCACAGTTTGCCAGGGTATCCTTTATTCCTTGCAAAACCCATTTGCAAGGCTAAATTTTGTTATTTCTCTCATTTACACCCAATTTTATATTTGGAGACCATTGCCATTTCTGAAAGTTAAGATTTGTCTTTTCAGATATCAATAGATTATGATGATAGAAAACTAAAGACCAGCTTTAAAATAAAATCTTAGTTTTTCTACCCCTATATACTTCAAATGTTACAAATTCATCTATTCATTGAATGTTGTTTCTTTTATAAGGTCACAGAGCCTCATAAAGTTTTGACAAATAACTCTTTCTAAAAGAGATATCATTCAAATAAAATTCAAAAATCCATACACTTAATTTTTCATGGGAAGGCCAATCCTTGGCAACAGAATACAGGAAACAGAGCAAGCTAATTCTAGTTTAGTCACTGTTAAGCTCTTGACTTTGGGTGAGTTACTCATCCTGTCTGGGTTTGTTTCTCAACTATGGAAGGTCAACTGTTGAGGAGACTAGAGAAAAGAAACAAAAATCAGCTAAACAGTGCTTGTCATAAGAATGGAAAGTGCTCATTAAGTAGCAAAAATGTATAATCCTTTAAATACTTTCCAAAATTTCCCCTCTACTAGAAGACTTAAAGTTTACATTTGCAATATAAAGTTGGCTTGATATTTTTCATTTGGAGTGATGGAATATTAAGTAAAAAGCATTTATAACATGTTTAATTTGAGGAAAAACTACAAATTAATTCTTGTACAAAGTATTATTTTTTGATATTTTATACTTGACGTATGAATCAATTATCAGAAAAATATTAGTGCCCTCATGGAGTTTTATGGTTGATGTATACATCTGTAATTAGACTCTATAGAAATTGAAAACATTGTGCTAATACAACTTTTTTCATTTATTTGGGTTTAATCATTTCAATATAACAATATTTATAACAAACCTCAATGTAGTAGGTAGAACATATACTTTTTAATGATTTTGATTACTTCTACTCTAATTTGCTAATCCTAACTAGCAGATACAGGGACAAAGATAGGCTTGGGTTAATACTTTATGATTATGTAATTTTTGAGGACATAAATCCTTCATATGATTTTGTTTTTCTTGGACAAGTTTTAATTAAATATGAGAAGTAAAAGATTTCTGGGTATAATATTTACACTGTGTTTATCATTTTGTAAAAGAAAGGGACCCCATCAATAGTGTTATACATGGTATACAGGTGTTTTTGAGAATTGAACCACCAAAAATAAATACATTTTTGTATCCTATAGAAAATTGTAGTTCTTCAATGGTAGGAGTCAACTTTAATAGCCAATAATAGTGCCATATTTTTTCCATGAGATGCTGAGAATTAGCCTGGCTGCAGTTGTCAATCATTGTTGTTAGGTGCAGTCTAGTTGACACCCAACTCATAGCAACCGTACAAACAATAGGCAAAACAGTATTGTTATTGCTTCTCTGCTATTCATAGGGTTTTCAATGGTGGATTATTTCTGGGGAGTGGGATGCTGGGTCCTTCTCCCAAGCCTACAGTATCTGGTGTTCCCAGGCGGTCTCCCATCCAAGGATTAAGCAGGCCTAACCCTACTTAGCTTCCGAGATCTGATGGGATCGGAAGCCACAGTGGTACAGCTGCAGGTCAATTGTCAATTACTGTTTCATAATTCCTTAAGAATATGAAGAGCTTCTCATATGTGGGAGCTGAATCAAAATTATAAGAAGGAAAAAATCCTATACAAAGGTGGGATCATAATAACAGAAAAAAAGCTAAGAATGATATTATTTTAGATGGTCTAAAAAATGCATGTAATAGTTCTGACAAGGTAAAAAGAAAGTTTACTACAGAAAAAGTTTCTATCTTAAACAGAACTGCAACCCAAGGATATATAGAAAATTATTTCCATAAAAAGACAAGTAAATGGTAGAGAAGACTTTGATAGGGCCGTGGGGATGGGGGGGAGGAAGAGCACAAGAGGGTAACGGGGAACCTATATGAATAATGTACAACCAAATGCATATATGGAAATGTCACAATGAAAGGCATGTCAGAATGAATCACATTAAGGTGTACATTAAAAATTTCCAATAAAAAAAAGAGAAAGAACTGGGGAAGAGTTGCCTACTCAAAGTAGAGTTAACTTTAATCATGAGAATGTAGAAAACCCCAGGGACCTCCATTTGCTGATGTAGCTTGATTCAAAATGAGAAGAAACACAATGGCTGCAACAGTGGACTCAAACACTAAAAAATGAAAGATCATATACATGGCAAAAAAAAAAGAATATGAAGAGCTTCTATCTTATTCAATCCTTCATTTTATGCTTTACATACAAGCTCTAGCTTATTTTTTTCCACATAAAGTAAATAAGTCTTGGATGAAATGATTTTCCCTGCCTTGCACAGCTAACAAATCCAAGAACCAGAAAGAGCTGGGTGAGTGGCTTTATCCCTGAGCCCATACATTCCATCATTATACAATGCTGCCCCCATGAGGCTATGAGGTAAAAGAGTATTATATCACAAATTGAAACTAGTTCCTGCTCCTTTTCACTCCAGGTTCAGAAAGGCATCTGATCCTAAGTATCTGTCTACCAAGAAATTTTCTGAGTATTGGACCACAGAGAATAGGTGGTCTGGGGGTACCTAAACTTATATATACTTTCAATGTGGCTTTTATGGATTAAGGGAGAAAATGATAATTGAAAAAAGAGAAAAATCAAGTTATTAAGTTTGTTGTTGTTGTTGTTAGGTGCCGTCGAGTCGAGTCCGACTCATAGCGACCCTATGTACAGCAGATCGAAACACTTGCCGATTCTGTGCCAGGAAAACCATCTTATTTATGTTTAAGCCCATTGTTGCAGATACTGTGTCAATCCATCTAGTGGAGGGTTTTCCTCCTTTGCGTTGACCTGCCACTCTCCCAAACATGATGTCCTTCTCCAGGGATTGTTCTCTCCTGACTACATGTCCAAAATATGTAAGATGCAGTCTGGCCATTCTTGCTTCCAAGGAGCACTCTGGTTGCGCTTCTTCTAGGACAGATTTGTTGGCTCTTTTGGCAGTCCATGGTATATTCAATAGACATCTCCAGCACCACAATTCAAAAGCATCAATGCTTTTTCTGTTTCTCTTGTTCAATGTCCAGCTTTCACAACCATATGATTCCACTGAAAATACCATGGCATGAGTCAGATGCACCTTTGTCTTCAATGTGACATTTTTGCTTTTCAATACTCTAAAGAGATCTCTTGCCACAGCTTTTCCTAGAGCAATGAGTCTTTTGATTTCTTGACTGTTGCTTCCATGGGTGTTGATTATAGAGCCAAGCAAAGCAAAATCTTGGACAACTTCAATCTTTTCTCCATTTATTGTGAAGTTGCGTGCCGACCCAGTCATAAGGATTTTTATTTTGCTGATGTTTAGTCATAACCCACATTGAAGGCTATGATCTTTGATCTTCATCAGTAAATGTTTTAAATCCTCTTCATTTTCAGCAAGCAGAGTTGTGTCATCTGCATAACGCAGGTTGTTAATGAGTCTTCCTCCAATCTTGATGCCACGTTCTTTCTCAGAAAGTCCAGCTTCTTGGATTATTTGCTCAGCGTATAAAGTGAAGAGATAGGGTGAAAGTATACAGCCCTGATGCACACCTTTCTATTTTTAAAGCAAGGCTGCCAAAAATAAATAAACAAAACCTCCAAGATTTAAAAAATACCTACTGTTAGTGAGCCTGCAGCCATAGCCCTGTGGCATCCGATCCCATCAGG
>VMDO01001018.1:23386-214306 GCA_007922755.1 Pedetes capensis
TACCTGGATGGGAGACCACCTGGGAACACCAGAAGCTGTAGGCTTGGGAGAAGGACCTGGCAACCCCCTCCCAAAAATCAATCTGCCATTGAAAACCCTATGAACAGCAGAGAAGCACTGACAATAGTGTTTCCCCTGTTGTACAGAGGGTTGCTATGAGTCGGATACCGACTCGATGGCACCTAACAACAACAACAACTGTTAGTGAAAATACATTGCTTACTAAAAAACGTTTGAAGGACAAATAAGCAGTATCTGCTCATCTATTAGGCTGGGATTTAGCTCAGTTGACAGAGCACTGCTCCACACTTTTTGAGGATTGGGGTTCAATCACCAGCACCATGAAAATGGGAGAAGGATGTGGCAGTCCACTCCAGAAAACAATCCTGAAACAATCAGCTACTGAAAACCTGTGAGAGTCACCATGAGTTGGACCTGACTCCACAGTATCTAACAACAACAACTCATCTATTATTTCAATGCTTGTGCCCTTTGATTTTATTTTTTAGGATTTATTCTATAGAAATACTGGAAAGGACATATAAAAATATATTTCAACATTTATTACATCACTGTTTCTAAAAGCACAAATGTGGAAAGTCAAAACACCCATGGATATTAATTGAATTGTGTCCTCCGAAAAGGTACCTTAAAGTCCTAACCGCCATACTTGTCAATGAAACCTTACGTGGAAAGACGGTCTTGACAGATGTAACCAAGTTAAAATGAGGTCATTAGGGTTGACTTTAATCCAATATGACTGATGCCCTTATAAGTAAAGAAGACACAGAAATAGACAAAGAGAGAACATGATGTGAAAGCATAATATGCAGAGACTGGAATGACGAACCTATATGCCAAGGAACCTCAGGGATTCCCAGGAACTGCCAAAAGCTAGGAGAGATATTTGGGACAGATTCATTCTCAGTTCCTCCAGAAGGAAGCAGCCTTGATTTTGGGTTTTTGGCTTTCAGAACCATGAGAGTATAAATTTCTGTTTTATGAGCTACCTACTTTGTGATACACTAGCTTGTAGCCCTGTGGCATCCGATACCGTAAGATCTCAGAAGCTAAGCAGGGGCGGGCCTGGTTAGTACCTGGATGGGAGACCTCCTGGGAACACCAGAAGCTGTAGGCTTGGGAGAAGGACCTGGCAACCCCCTCCCAAAAATCAATCTGCCATTGAAAACCCTATGAACAGCAAAGAAGCACTGACAATAGTGTTTCTCCTGTTGTACAGAGGGTCGCTATGAGTTGGATACCGACTCGACGGCACCTAACAACAAACAACAACTTTGTGATACATCATTATAGAACCCCCAGGAAACTACTACATCCATTGGAAGAAGTTAACAAATTGTGTATAAATACAATGCCTCATAATGTAGTAATAAGTGCAATACGTATAAATACACATGCAAATATACAAAAGCTATATTAATATGAGTGCTAAAGTTAGGTTGTAGAACAATATGTACCATACCATTTTTCTGGTAAATTAAAGGAAACATCTCTCTACTTCTTCACCTTGTTACTGAGATCAATCTTCTTCTAATTCTTGCCAAGTAAAACATGGGCTATATTGTACCCTTCTGTAATCATGACCTTGATAGCTTCACAGATTTAATTCTACTTCCACATCTTAATTATCAACACTACATAAAGGATTTCAAAAGCTCAATTCCTGCAATTTTTGTTTCTATGTTTTAGTCCTTTCCACTCACAGGCTCTGTTGTCTTCTGGATACCTAAATACCTAAGAAAATTTCATATTAATAAAGGATCTGGTTGATTTGATTTGTATGCAATTCATAAAGCCAATAAGAAACTTAAATGATTTCCTTTATTATATAAAACTTTAGCTTCTTTGATCTAAAAATTTTTTATAATGAAACTTGAATAACATTATTATTCTAAAGTAACTGCATATCTAGTTTGTGATAATGGCAATTTCTCCATATCATTATTAACAGCATCGTATATTCCTAGATATTCTTTTGCATTTCTCTTCTGCTTCAGTCTTGGGGATCTTTAATGTGAACTCCTTTTACAGAAGATTTCTATAGTAAATCTTCAGGTCAAGTTAAAAGTAAGTCTAAAAAATCATTATGAGAGAGGAATCTAGGAGCCAAGGATATTGAATTAAAGTAGACAATAATGGACATGAAGAATGGATTTGTATGTCACTGTTATATGGTTGTCATGGAACATCTTGCCCTCATCATACTCCAGATCTCTTTAATTCGAAGAACCAGGCTCCTGTTGCTGACTTTAATTTATCTGTTTATCTTGGCATGAACTTTTCTATGATTCTGCTGAAAATTTTTTACTTTATACTACAATGGAATTTTTCCTTGAAATACTGAAGACTATAAAATGTTGACTTTCTTTACTTTAAGGGTCTTTTAAACCATTTATTAGCTTTAAAGTAAAACAATAAAAATTATTCATTGATACATTGCTGTTAGGTGCCATTGAGTTGGGTCCAACTCATAGTGACCCTCATAGGGTTTTCCATGGCTGATTGTTTCAGGATTGCATCAGGAGTGGGCTGCCATGTCCCTCTCCCATTTTTGTGGTGTTCAGATTGAACCTGGGTCCTCAGAGAGCAGAGAGCAGCACTCTACCAACTGAGTTAAACCTCAGCCCCATTCACTGGTATAACAATTTTTTTATTGGATACTTATTTCATGTGAGGCGGCAGGGATAAGGAAATAAATATACTTGTCCTTGGGGAGCTTAAAGTTTTGTTTGGAATATGAATGTAAACAAATAAACACATCTGGTCATGATAACTAATGTAAAGAAGAATAAAGCAGGGTAAGTGATTAGGGAGTATGAGAGAGCATTGGCAATTTTATAGAGGGCAGTCAAATAAGGCCTTCCTAGTGACATGACCAGAAGACAAAGAGGGGAAGGTCAAGATACATTTGAGTAAAGCATTCTTGTAATGACTAGCAAATAAAAAGAAATAGTTGTTTGCACCCTAGGTGCTGGAAATTCCTAAGTAATACAAGTGACGTCAGGATACCAAGTGGCAGGAACAAAAGAGAGTCTGTCTGTGAATGAATGTTAAAAAGCTTAACTTTATCCAAAGTATCTTGGAAAGTCTTTTGTCTCATCAATGTCACACTATAGGCCCTCTTAGAAATCTCTATAATGGAATTGATGTGGGAAATCCTTTTATTTTCATGCTTGTTGACTTATTGAAATATTCTACACCTAAGTAATTCATTAGTTCTCCGTGGATTGCAATTCATTTGGAAAATTCATGTGCTCACTTGATGTGACCCAGTATAATCAGATCACTTTTTTCACAAAAACTCAAAATAGATTATAATACCCTAAATGTTATTTCGCTCCTTAGTTTAGTAGAGAAAATTTCCTTTCTGACACTTACGAAATATTGCACTTTAATATGTACTCCATTCTGACATACATACAGAGATTTGATGGGAAGATTGTGTTTGGATTCCTATTTTGATCCATTAGTTTGTCCACTAATTATTCTTTCATTCCTTTTTGGGAGAAGTAAAAGCTAAGGAGCAGTGAGATCTAGTGAGCTAAACTGAAGGCTATGTGGTAAGTTCCCCATTTTTGTTGGCCTCCTGCTGCACCAAGGCTGCAATTATAGGAATTAGATTTTCATGCCCAAGCATGAAATTCTTTTTAATAACTACTAATGATCCCCAGCACTGCAAAAATGGGAGAAGGACATGGCAATGCATTCCTGAAACAATCCCAAAACAATCAGCTAATGAAAACACCATGAGGGTTGTTATGAGTCAGACACAACTTGACAGCATCTAATAATAACAACAACATAGTTAGGAATGGGCTGGGGTTTAGCTAGTTGGTAGAGTGCTGCTTTGCACTTTCTGAGGACCTGACTTCGATCCCCAGCACGGCAAAAATGGGAGAAGGATGTGGTGATCTGCTCCTGAAGCAATCCTGAAACAATCAGCCATTGAAAACCCTATGAAGGTTGCTATGAGTTGGACCTGACTCAATGGCACCTAAAAACAACAAGAAAAAGTTATGACTAAAAATAAATGACTTCTTCTATGCTTACAGTGACAATAAGTTCTTCAAAGTTATTTTATCAGTGTTCTGGTACTGAACATATTCCAATGAAGCAGCTGTGCAGAAAATGAAAGAGGCATACTCAATTTGTCTGACCACCGATAATATAATACGTATCAGTCTATTGTTGAAACTTACAGTGCCTCCAAAATAATCAGGGCATTAGACCGATTGAAGCAGGTAAATGAAAATGGAGAACATATGATAAATGCATAGAAAGAAATAGGAAATATCTCAATGCTAATACTTATAGTTACTCATTTAACTTCCTCTAAATAAGAAAATGTTATTAAATTTTATTTTGCTTAGATTATAATAGAAAGTAAAAGAAACTAAAACAAAAGGAACTGCCATGTTTCTAATGATGGATTCTTCAAATTTTAGTTTGTGAAAAAGTCTGCTCAGGGTAAAAATAGATTATGAAGAACATTCAGTTTTTGTTGTAATGTATTTTGGCTTGCATAAATTTGGGCTTCCAGACTATATACTTAGTCAACTATCTCATAAAGATGAGATGTTATTATGCCTAACTCAAAGACAAATACATATACTCCTGCTCTTTCTTAAGTGAAAGATCAATACTTAAACTCTATAATTATGCTTAAGACAAATTTCCAAGAGAAGTGAACAAAGAGCTCATCTGTGAGCAAAATATCTTATACATCCTACAAATACCTTTAGTAAATGAACTATGTCTTCTAAGGTAACAAATAGTACCTGTTAGAAACACAAGCACTTGTCTCTGTCTTGAATCACCTGACCAATAATAATTTACATATCATCCTGGAAAGCATTTTTTCTTATCTACCGTTAATTGTCCAAAAATGGCAGTACTCTTTATTAAGTACAAATTTTTGGATCACTTATTTTTTCTGACAGTAATTGTTCCATACCACTCACTTTTTTTTTTAAATCAGAAGGAATGTATGTTTTCATGTCATAAACAGAATATTATAATCATGATTTTTGGTCCTTAGTAAATTTGTGTCATGCTTATTTTTATATTGAAGACATTATTTACAAAGCTTTCTGATGTTCTCTTCTAGACTCATTTTTGTTCGGGATAATTTTTTTTCAACATTTTCAAAATGATTTCCTTCCTTCCATTTTCTCTGTTCATATATGATATTCAGTCGTGGTTCTTCTACATTGGTACTCTCGGATAGTCTAAGTTTTTGTCTTTTTATTTTATTTTATTTTTGGTTTGCATTATAGATTTACTCACCTTTTTTCTCCTGGAATGGTAGTTGAGTCTCCACCACTTTTTGACACTCATTATTAATTCCAAACAACTCTTTTCTTGTGGTGATATGATTGTTTCTTTCTCATAATAGCACTGTTTTGCTTTGTAGATTTAGCAGCTTCTTAAATTTCTCTGGAAATATTAGATTTTTTAATTGTTGCAATTACACATTTATTCTATTCTATTTTCTCTGTGGCTAGTTATTCCATTTGTTAACTTTCTTCTCTTTCACACTGTTGGTCAGTATTAAATGTTTGGCAATTCTTGGTCATCATTTACATGTATGAAGGACCAGAGAGGTTGAAAAATCTGTCATGGGAATTTCACCCTCTGCTTTTTTTTTTTTTTTTTTTTAATTCTTGTGTTGCACGGGAGATGAACTCTGTGAAAAGGTCGGCACATATTGACAAGTAAGATTCCACCTGGAGCATATGAGCACATAAGAGGCAGATTGGTAGGAACCTCTATAATTATCAAAGTAAGAGGAAAATTATCATGGGCGAGGAGTGTAATTCCCTCAAAAATTGAATTACCCCTTCTTTTTCTATCCCTTCTAGGCTCAGTAGGGAGATGCACCTATATCCATTCTAATTCTGCTTCTGTATTGGTCCAATATACAAACTGAACTCTAAATGGGAAGAGATATTTAAATAACTGAGGTAAAATCCCTGTGTTACTTGCTATTGTATGCTCCTTTCTACATACTCTTGGGAAGTTGAAAGGTCTGATTGGTTCTGCTACCACTGGGTTGCACCCCCAGCCTTTTTTTAATTTTAATTTTTTATTTTGAATCAGGGTGTCTCTAAGTTATTCAGGCTGTCTCTGGCCTTGAACTTGTGATCCTCCTGCCTCTGCCTTTTGAGTCACTGGGATTATAGATGTGAGCCACTGTGCCTGGCTCCTTTAGCTCGTTAAAAATCTTTTTAGCTTATTCAGGGGTACTATTTTTCAGTGTTTGAGTCATGACTTCTATTCTTGTTTTCAGCTTTATATTGTATTTTGTCTAATGACATATGCTGAAAATAATACGCTAAATAAACACAGGTGCTTTGCTCACCAGGTTGAGCCATCATTTCTAGTAAGCTTATGTTGTTTTTTTTCCTCAGGATATTACTTAATACCCCACTAATTATTCCACTATCATCAGGTACATTATGATCTATTTTAAAACAATACTTGTTATATTACACAGAGCACTTGACCTCCTTTTTCTCTTTAATCTGGAAATCTTAAATACACTCTCTTCTTTACCCCCTTATTTTCCAAATAAAGCGTCAGAGTTTTCTTTCTTCCTTCTTATGTCACTGAATTTAAATTGAGTATTTTCAGAAAGTAATGGTCACTTATACTAACATCCTTTTATAAAGTAATTTAATGCAAGCCTCCAGTTCAATTTGGACTACTGAGTCATCCTTATAATGACAGGTTTTCCTGAACCGGCAGGGCATCCTCTGCCACTCAGTCTTTGCTTTGTACCAGGTGACTAAAAGATCAATAGCAAACAAAGGTAAATTATACATTTTGTTCCACTTGAAAATTTTAAAGATTGTTTTCAGAAACATGTTTTCTTAGAGCAGCTGGAAGAAATAAAAATATTTTCTGACTACACCAATTGCTTTTTTAGCCTAACCATATTTATTGTTCAAGTGCAGTAACTTCCACAATGTGAACTTGTTTTTGTGAACTTGGTGCCCTAAAAAATAAACTTGTCACTGATTGTTATAATTTAAGTTTTAGTTATCTATTTATTATTTGATTTGATTTATAAATGGTGGGGTACAGAGTAATAATTCATTTGATATATCCATCATGCAACTATTAAATTACTTTTGCTCACACGTTCATTATCTTATTTTATAGAACAGTATAAACTAAAGAAGAAAAGAACAAAGTAAGTATTTTAGTTACCATGTAATGAAAATCATATATAATCACAGATTATATTTTCATTGTGTTTTTCCCTTCCCCTTATTTTTTTTCATGCATTCATATAGTTCCATCTTATTCTTTGATATTTTCCTCTCCTTCTTTACCCCTCTACATTATTTCGCCTCTCCTTCCCCTCTTCCTCAGACTCTCACTTGCTGATTCCCTCTGTCTTCTTTCTGATCTGCTTTTATTTGCCATTCTGAGATGGTATGATTGTTCATTTTCATGTATCTAAATACATATAATTTTTTCTTCCTTTAAGTTAGATTTAGCTCCCACATGTGAGTGAGAACATGTGGTATTTCTCTTTGAGTCTAGGATAATTCACTTGAAATGATGTTCTCCAGTTCCATCCATTTTGCTGCAAATGACATAATTTCATTCTTCTTTATTGCTATGTGCACAGTTTCCCTGAAGAGGAGTTTTTCATAGTATGTTGAATGTTATAACTTAATATGTAACCTGTATTCCACAAAGAAGTTTAGTAAAGTAACTGCAGATAAATCATAGTAATATGTGGCTTTATGAGAGAGCCATAACTTTAATATTTTTATAACTGCCAAGGTGACTGTAAAGAATTCTTCAAGTTAATATAGACATAAATGTTTTCCTTTATAGTAATTTGACTAAAAATTTTATTTTGCACAACTTCAGTGAAGTATGTTTTTTCACAATTTATTCTGTAATATTATGTCTACTATGATGTTTTAATACTAGAGGGTGGTTATTTAAGACAAACTACAGTTTTTAGAAAACATGCAACATATAAAAGTTTCATAAGATTTATATTTTTTTGTTCATAAAATAGATTTAAAATTTTTTCCAAATATTAATAAAATGACAATATGTAGAGATTATGATCAACAGGATTATAATCAAATATTATAATCAACAGGATTATAATCAACAGATTATAATCAAAAAGAAAATATTTTACTAATTAGGAAGGTGATAAATACATATAAATATATAAATTTTTTTCCAGAAAAAGAAAGAATATGTACCAAGTGATGAGATAGACAAATCCATTGGGGAGAAAAAAATCTTTAAAGGTGAGAGATTTCCTAATGATGAGGACAAAAGTTGTCTATTTCAATGTCTGTGTATATCAAAGATAAAGTGAAAGATCTGAAAAATTATCAGTTGAATAGGACAATTCAAGCAATAAAACTTGGTATCTCTAACTCCTTCATTGCCAATTCATGAGTAACTAATCTACAGGCTGTCTTTTTCCATATACCAAATATTGAAACAGAACAAAACAAAACAAAGCCTCATAAGACAAATTTTTATCCCTGCATGAGCATATGGTGACTTGAATGATATTAATAGTTATTTTTACTCTGTATGGGCTGGGGTTTAGCTCAGTCAGTAGAGTGCCCGCTCTGCACTCTCTGAGGACCTGGGTTTGATCCCCAGCACTGTAAAAATGGGAGAAGGATGTAGCAGTTCACTTCCTAAAACAATCCTAAAACAATCAACCATTGAAAACCCTATGAAGGTTAGTGGGACCTGACTCCACAGCACCTAACAATAACAGCAACAACAATTTCATCTGTTTATACAAAATGTTCATTTCTGTATCTCTTATATGTTTCTCTTAGTAGCATGCAAATCTCTTACATACCAGTCCTGTAGAATTAGAGTGATACTGGGTGGACCTTTTTGTTTCATGGATTTGGAATTCCTTCATTAAATGTGACACACATTAAAGTAATTGTTACCTGAGATAATTGTTGATGAATATGATGCTGTTTTAGTAGTATCCAGGAAAACTTAGTCATATGATCTATTTCAGCCTTGCTTGTAAACTAGAATTCACCTTGTTGATGGAAGGAAGCATTCTGATTGATGTACTGATTCTTAATCAATGTTTAAGTAGTCATGAGCAAGGAGTTAAAAAGTTGTTACATAGAGAAAGTTAAGAAAATTTAAAAAAATAATAAGTTAAAATATGTGAAGAGATTCTGGGTTCATTCTTCATGATTTTTTTTGAGAATCATAATTTGTAAGATTTTTCTCAGCAATAAACTTGCAAATCTGATTCTTTCTTGGGAAACATTTAAACAAATTCAGTAAAGTTATATTTATGCTTGCATCTTAATCTATAATTACTTGTTTATTGAAGCTTTAGTCTCCTTAATTTAGCACATTCCTTGATTTTTTTTCCTACATGTAACAGAATTACAGATGCCATGAACTTTTTTTTATTGGAAATTTTTAATGTACACCTTAATGTGATTCATTCTGACATGCTATTCATTGTGACATTTCCATACATGCATTTTGTTGTACATTATACAGGTAAGTTCCACCTTCCCCTCTTGTGTGCTTCCTCCCCCATCCCACCTCTCTACCAAAAACTTCTCTTCCATTTGCTTGTCTTTTTATGGTAATATTTTTCGATATTTCCTTGGGTTCCAATTCTGTTTAAGATAGAAACATTTTCTGTAGTGAACTTTCATTTTACATTGTCAGTACTATTACATGGATTTTCTAGTTCATCTATAATAATACCATTCTTAGCTTTTTTTATTATGTTCTGACCTCTGCATAGGATTTTTTCCTTCTTATAATTTTGATTGAGCTCTCACATATGAGTGAGAACATGTGGTACTTCTCTTTCTGAGCTTGTGAGACGTGGTATTTCTCTTTCTGAGCTTGTGTTCATTCACTTAAACTAATTTTCTCCAATTCCATCCATTTTGCTGCAAATGGCATTATTTCATTTTTTTGATTGCTGAGTAATATTCCATTGTGTATACGTACCATAGTATTTTTATCCATTCTTCTGTGGATGGGCACTTCCGTTGATTCCATATCCTTGCTATTGTGAAAAGTGCTGCATTGAACATGGAGATGCAGGTGTCTCTGTGGTATGATGACACATCTCTCTTTGGGCAAATTCCCAATGGTGTTATAGCTGGGTCATATGGTAGATCAATTTTTAGTTTTTAAAGATACCTCCATATTGATTTCCACAGTAGTTGGACCAATTTGGAGCTCTACCAGCAATGTAAGACTGTTCCCTTTTGTCTGCAACCTCATCAGCATTTGTTGTTATTTATTTTATTGATCTTGGCCATCCTAACTGGTACAAGTTGGAATCTCAGAGTTGTTTTAATTTGCATTTCCCTAATGGCTAGGGATATTGAGCATTTTTTCATGTGTCTCATGGCTTTACGGACCTCTTCATTTGAGAATTGTCTATTCAGTTCTTTTGCTCATTTGTGTATTGGGTTATTTGTTTTCTTGGGTATTTTTTCTTAAGGTCTTTATAAATTCTGGTAATTAGACCTTTGTCTGATATATAGGGTGTGAAAACTTTTTCCCATTCAGTGGGGATTTCCTTGACTCTGTTAATTGTTTCCTTTTGCTGTACAGAAGCTTTTTAATTTCATGTAATCCCATTTATCTATTGTTGTTGCAATTTCTTGAGCAATTGGAGTCCTATTAAGGAAATACTTTCCTATGCCTATATGTTGGAGTATATTACCTATCTTGTCTTCTATTAGTTTTAAAGTTTCTGGTTATGTTGAAGTCTTTTATCCATTTTGAGTTAACTCTCCTGCATATTGAGAGATGCGGGTTGGTTTTCATTTTTCTGCAAGTGGATGTCCATGTTTCCCAGCACCATTTATTGAAAAGGCTATCCTTTTTCCAGTTTACTTGCTTTGCTCCTTTGTCAAAAATTAGGTGTCCATAGGTGTGTTGAGGTATTTCTGGATCGTCTATTCTGTTCCACTTGTCTTCAGGCCTATTTTTGTGCCAGGACCAAGCTGTTTTTGCCACCACTGCCCTATAGTGTAGCTTAAAGTCAGGGATTGTGATTCCACCTGCACTAGTTTTGCAGCTTAAGAGTGTTTTGGCTGTATGTGGTCTTTTGTGATTCCATATGAATTTTTGTATCTTTTTTTCTATTTCTGTAAAGTCAGTCAATGGAATTTTAATGGGGATTCCATTAAATCTGTAAATTACTTTTGGTAGGATAGCCATTTTTACTATATTGATTCTTCCTATCCAGGAGCAGGGAAGGTCCTTCCATTTTTTAGTGTCTTCTGCTATTTCTTTCTTTAATGTTTTGAAATTTTTCTTGTAGAGATCTGAGGGGTCTTTGGTTAGATTGATTCCAAGGTACTTAATTTTCTGGTGGTTTATTGTGAAAGGTATTGTTTCTGTAATTTCCTTCTCTTCCTGGTTATAGTTAGTGTAAAGAAAAGCTATTGATTTTTGTGTGTTGATTTTATGTCCTGCCACTTTGCTGAAGGAATTGATTAGATCCAAAAGTTTTCTGGATGGGGTTTTGGGGCCTTTTAGGTATAGAATCATATCTGCAAATGAGTATAGTTTGACCTCTTCATTGCCAATCTGTATCTCTTTGATTTTCTTCTCTTGTCTGATTGCCCTGGCACGGACTGATTCAATTACTATGTTAAGTAGAATAGGAGAGAGTGGACATCTTGCCTTGTTCCAGATCTAAGAGGAAATGATTTCAGTTTTTATCCATTTAATATAATGTTGGGGCTGGGATTTAGCTCAGTTGGTAGAGCACTGCTCTGCAGTCTCTGAGGTCCTGAGTTTGATTCCCAGCACCACAAAAATGGGAGAAGGATGTGGCAACCCACTCCCAAGACAATCCCGAAACAATATGCCATTGAAAACCCTATGAGGGTCGCTATGAGTCGGAGACGACTTGAGGGCACCTAACAACAACAACAATATAATGTTGGCTGTAGGTTTGTCATAGATTACTTTTACGATGTTATGGTATTTGCCTGTTATACCTATCTTCTCCGGGATTTTTATCATGAAAAGGTGTTGCACTTTGTCGAAGGCCTTTTCAGCATCAATTGAGATGATCATGTGGCTTTTGTTTGCCAGTTTCTTGATATGTTGGATTACATTAATTGATTTCCATATATTGAACCAGCCTTGCATCTGTGGAATAAATCCCACTTGGTCATGGTGAATAATATTTTAATAGGTTGATGGATTCTGTTTGCCAGGATTTTGTTAAGGATTTTCGCATCTATATTCAGATACCGTGAACTTCTAACTGAACAACTTCACTTGTCTTTTTCACAACATAAAGCCTCTTACCTAAGCACGGGTCCAATGTTCATGAGAAATTTAATGAATGAATCCCATGCTCTTTCTTATCATGTATATTTGAAAAAACCCACCAGTCTCATTGTTCAAGAAGCATTGGATAATATTGGAAAATTCAAGAATTGGCTATTATAGTGAGATAGAATTGCTTCTGCCTTTGACATAGATATTTATTGCAATCCTAGTTTAACCTAGAATTTATGATTCGAACATGTCTTAATTTTCATACTGTACTTGGATATCTTTTAAAGATTACAATTGGAAATTATAAGCTGTTTTTAAACGTTTTCAAATTATAGGGTTTGTGTAACTAGGTTGCAGGCAACTAAAAGCCATGGACAAACAAAATTATTTTTGAAAATTAAAAATAATTTATAGAAAAAGTATTTAATTCATCTTTATAGTTAGTACACATTGCTATAAATAATGCCGAAACATAACTTTCTTTTCTAGTGTCCAAGTACAGACAGTTTTCATGGCAAGTGAATGGGCAATGAAAGAGGAGAGCCAAAGTGATCTTTTTAAAAAATGCATGCAAATTAATGCTTAGTTAGTGACTATATTTGGCATTTTGAAAAAGTTTTATTTAAAAAATAGAAACAAAGTATAATTCACTTGGTTATAACATAAACTGTTACCAAAACTTTGTCGTAATTAGGCTGGCTCGGCATATTTTTGCAACATCATGAGCTTCGTCGTTCTTCCAGAAAGTGTACCTAAAGTAGAAGTCCAGGGCTTTAGATAGAGATATGAAATATCTATGTAGCTACTTGTATAAGATCTAAACCTAAAAAATGAAAGGAAACACATAAGAACTATTTCACTAGCTCTTTCTTTTGGTGTCAAAATCTTTTCAGATAGTTTAATTTTGATGAGTTTGAGAGCTTATAGTCAGGATTACTGAAGGTTGACAAGGATGGTTTAGATAGGAAACAGTTATGATGTCAAAGGGCATTGCACACTCAAGCATGAATTGATTTAAATATGGGAGGTCAGAGCATAGTTGTAAAGTGTCCATGTTGTTGTTGTTAGGTGCTGTTGAATCAGTATCTGACTCATAGTGACTCTACATACAACAGGGGAAACATTATTGTCAGTGCTTCTCTGCTGTTCATAGGGTTTTCAATGGCAGATTGATTTTTGGGAGTGGGTTTCCGGGTCCTTCTCCCAAGCCTACAACAACTGGTGTTTCCAGGTGGTCTCCCATCCAAGTACTAACCAGGCCCGACTTTGCTTAGCTTCTGAGATCTGACAGGATCAGGTGCCACAGGGCTACAGCTGCAGGCAAAGTGTCCATAGAGTAATCTAATTCAGTGGGATTTCCATCTGGATTAGAAAATCTGTCCCATGTGAAAATATTAACCATAAAGAGAGGTGCAGGGTTGCAGAGAGGCACTGGGGCAGAGTTGGTAGGCAAAACTGTTCCATCTTCACAAATTAGGAAATTAGAATTTAAGTTCCACTTCATAAGTATAATTTTAAAAAGTTGAGATTTCAGAGAACAAATGTCAGCTCTATTTTTGAGTATATAAAATGTCATTATTAGTTTTAATTATAACCCTCCGAAACGAAACACTATTGTGATATGCTGGAAAGATAAATGAAAACAATATAAATGAAAGTTGAATAGATAAGACAGTGAAACTTTTTCTACTGTATTGATGACACTAACTGGCTACAGAATGTAAAGTTTTGATCTCTCCAAACAGCTTCTGTTGCCTGCAACTGTACCACTATGGTGTCCGATCCCATCAGGTCCCGGGAGCTAAGCAGGATTGGGCCTGGTTAGTACTTGGATAGGAGACTGCCTGGGAACACCAAGTGTTATAGGCTTGGGAGAAGGACCCAGCAACCCACTCCCAACCTCCAAAAAAAAAAAAAAAAAACAAAAAGCAATCGGCCATTGATAACCCTATGAATAACAGAGAACCAATAACTAACAATAGTTTTTTGCCTGTTGTATGTAGGGTCGCCATGGGTCAGATACTGACTCTACGGCATCTAATAACAGTAGGTTCTGTATATTGCTCTGAGATTTTCTCATTTTGTTTTGTAAACACATCAGAGTGATTAGACAGAATTCAAAGAAAGCAACCAGATTTGAGAAATGATTTACCAAAGGAAAGTGTGAAGATGAATAAAAAGAAAAACAAATGTCATGAACATTGCAGAATAACAAACATGGTCAGAATTTAAGCTTCACCGATATGTTGTAATTGGGCGAAACATAATGGAATTGAAGTGCTTAAGGAAATCTAAGAAAAATAGTCTGAAATTGACTAGGTGGTAATCTAGGTTTCTGATTACTTACAATGACATTGAATAAAACAACAAAACTAATATACTGTCAAGGAAATGAGAAAGAACTACCAAAGCATCTTTTCCATATTTAATTCTTCCAAATATTTTTTATGTTAACTAGTTTTGCCATGTTTATAATCAGAGAAGTCTTACTATACAGCATATTCTTCTACTTGTAATTAATATACTCATATTGTTCACTGAGTTATGTGGTACATAATAATACTAATCAATTTCTTCAAGCCTATTTTTACTGAATTCTTACTCAACCATTAGCTACTGTTAATTTTTCTTTACCATATGTAATTAGTCAACCTATAATCAGTTATTAATATTCATAATGTTGGAATAGAATCCTTAATGTTAAAGCTCTGGCTGATGGTGTTAAGCTCAATTAAAACAACAGAGCCACTTTTATTTCCTGAAAAAGGTCTTTTCCTTGCCAGCATGCATAAAAGCACATTACTGTCTAAAATAGCGTTATAAAAATGATCTTTGCAACAAAATTCAATTCACATGTGTCCTTCTTTAGAAGTGTTGCATGAGCTACTTTCCCTGGGGAGATGAAAAAGGAACATCTGTTCACCCCAGCACCATAAAAATAGGAGAAGGAGCTGGGCGTGGTGGCACCTGCGTGTAATTCCAGCGGCTTGGGAGGCGGCGCCAGGAGGACCGCAAGTTCGAGACCAGAGGAAGTCTGAGTAACTTAGCGAGACCCTGTCTCAAAAAGTAAAGAAAAAAAAGGGGGGGGGCTGAGGTTACAGCTCAGTGGTCCAGCACTTGCATAGCATGCAAGCGCGAGGCCCTGGGTTCAACGCCTAGTGCCCCCCACCCCCAAAAAAGGGAGAAGGACATGGAAATCCACCCCCAAAGCAGTCCTGAAACAATCAGCCATTGAAAACTCTGCAAGTTGCTGTGAATTGGACCTGACTCAATAGCACCTAATAATAACAACATTCATCCCAGAGAGAGAAGGCATAGATAGACCAAAGAAAGTATTCCATCGTGTCCAACTTGACGAACCAATGAGTTTATTGTTGTTGTTGTTGTTAGGTGCCGTCGAGTCGGTATCCGACTCATAGCAACCCTCTGTACAACAGGGGAAACACTATTGTCAGTGCTTCTCTGCTGTTCATAGGGTTTTCAAGGCAGATTGATTTTTGGGAGGGGGTTGCCAGGTCCTTCTCCCAAGCCTACAGCTTCTGGTGTTCCCAGGTGGTCTCCCATCCAGGTACTAACCAGGCCTGACCCTGCTTAGCTTCCGAGATCTGACGGGATTGGATGCCACAGGGATACAGCTACAGGCCAATGAGTTTATTGGGGTTACTTAAAAGAGCATGGATGATTCAGACAGTTGCACAACAGAAGAGTCCTATCCCCAGCCAATTACGTACCTCTTATAAACTTAGCATCACATGAGCTGGGGCAGGAAGGATTGGTGATTTAGCATCTCAGGGTAGGGTCTTGTGATGTTAGTGGGTTAATAGCCCCATTGCTATGATTATACATGTAGGTATCGGCTGTATAGTTTTTCTTATTTCATTGCCATGGTTGTGGGCCAAGGTCCTCTATCCGTCATCATGTCAGTCCTGAAGGAAATAGATACAGTACACAAAGCCATGCCTATTTCTGTATAGTCAGAATCCATTTGCATACTTTTTGTTTCCAAAACATAAAAGCTTAATTTTTTTTAAATTAAATTAGTGATTTTTAATATTTATTATGGTATGTAGCAAAAAAAAAAAAAAAAAAAATCCCAACGGAACTTGCCTGCCAAAGAAATCTCATCCAACTTCTGCCCACTTCTTTCAACCACCCAATCCTCCCAGGAGACAAGCAATGGGCCATTTCTTGGGAAATCTTCCAGAGATATGTCTCAGTACATAAATTTTATGTATATTATATATGTATGTATTTAAATGACATATATATATATAGTTTTTTTCTTAGACAAGTGACAATATTCTTATAAACACACTTTTTAAAACTTGAAGCATATACACAGATGGGTAAAAACATTTCAAAGTATATTTTTATACCAATATTAAGAGGCAACCTTATTATTTGGTAACTGGTACATAGTATCCCACTGTACAAAGGCCTTGCTTTATTTAATATTTCTCTTGATGATGAATGTTTTTTCTAATCTTGGTAATTACAAGCTATTCTGCAACAAATAATGTAGAAGCATAGTATCTTATCAGGTAGTGTTTTGTGCTATTGTACATAGGGTTGCTGTGAGTTGGATACAACTTGACAGTACCTAACAATAACAACATACTTTTTCTTCATTTGCAACCCATTGAGTCCATCTCTGCATATATCACCTTGCTCATATATTGTACCTTGCTAAAATATGGGTTGGGATTCAGCTAGGTTGGTAAAGTGCTTGCTTTGCACTCTATGAGGCCCTGGGTTCTATCCCCAGCACTACAAAAAATAGGAGAAGGACCTGGCAGCCCACTCCCAAAGCAATCTCAAAACAATCAGCCATTGAAAACTGAATAGCAGAGAAGCACTGACATATTGCCGGGCATGGTGCAGTGTCAGGGAGTGTTTCCATTCTGTTGTGTACAGGGTCAATTTGAGTTGGAGTTGACTTGATGGCACTTAACAACAACAACAAATTAAGTATATTTGTACAGAGAAGAATGCATAGTCAGGCAAACCTTAGTTTCCAAGCGATTCCTGTCAGGACAGAGATAGAATTTGTAATTAAGCCATGCTTATTTAGGACATTATAATCTGGCTACAGCCTTTGGCCTCTTAATTCATGTCTGCCCACTTCAGCCTTGTACACTGACATTCAGATGTAGGATCTGGAGAACCCAGATCAAACTATCCTGTTTTAGTATTGATACAGTCCTAAGGCCTGAGGTAAGACCCTTACTCCCCATCCCTGGTTTCTCTCTGGTTACCCTGTCTAATATCCCAGCTCTCCTAGTAATGATTTGGGTCATACATGGAGAAGGGGAATATTTTAAGTTATGATCTTGACCATGGATAATGAAAGCACTTAAACATTTCATAAAACCCTGGATTGTTTTTTGAGTTCAAAAACTTTAATTAAAAAGATGAAGTTTAGAATCAACTAAATGTTATTTTAAGGAGTTTAGCTAAAAACAGGTTGACAGAGGGAACATTTTATTCAAAATGCAGTCCTAAGACTCTGTGTGTTTTTCCAAGAAAGCTGTTGATCTTGGTTGCAAAAAATTTCAAGTCCTAAAGGAAAAGTAATACTTTTTTGACAAAGACTAAGTATATACTTTTATACAAAGACAGTAATATTTTCTCTCAGATTGCATTTAAGAATGCAAAATTTTCTTGCTTCAGAAAAAAAATGTGCCCTTTCACATTGAATAATAATGCAGTTTCCCTTAGCACAAGTGACAATGAAAAAATCATTTTCATTTATTTACAAAACTTAAGCTTATTTTTAAGAAGATTGGAAAGGAAGTAACTTTGTACAAACAAGATAGCATAATAGTTCTAAAATTTGTTTGTATGGAGGCACACCAGTCTTCTTTAATAATTATATGAAATTGTTATAATAAAATTCAGTACCTAATGATGAATTGTTGTTGTTGTTGTTAGGTGCCATCGATTTGGTGTCCAACTCATGGCAACCCTATGTGCAACAGGAAAAATACTATTGTCAGTGTTTCTCTGCTATTCATAGCGTTTTCAATGGCCAATCACTTTTTGAGAGTGGGTTGTTGGGTCCTTCTCCCAAGCCTACAGCACCTGGGGTTCCCAGGTAGTCTCTCATCCAAGTCTCTCATCAACCCGGCCCGACCTTGCTTAGCTTCCAAAATCTGATGGGATCGGATCCCATAGTGGTGTGGTTGCAGACTAATGATGAATTAGGGGCCTTAAAGAATTACTATCATAAAATGGGTTTTATCATAAACCAATAGGTACTAAGTTCTTAAGGAAAAATTTATGAGGAAAACATAATTGAGAAAGCTTTATAATTAAAATATTTAGTTTCTTCTGGAATACTTGGAGCCAGCCCACTGAATATTGATATTTCAAAAGAGAAGAAATTCATCAGAAAAAAGTAGATGTTTATTATAGATTGTTACCCTCACAAGTTTTTACTAAACTGCAGGTTAACAATTAGTTGTGCAGAATTTAGGATACAGTTTTGAGCATGAAGACTCTGCTCTGTCTTCAATTCTGATAAGTATTTGTATTTTTTATTATTGGCAATAAAGTAGCACTTTGGTCAGTACTTTCTGTGAGAGTTTGGAAATAAAACATTACATTTGTAGAATTCCATAGGGCCCATGTCCTTCAGAATATCTTTTAAAGCCCTTATGGATTTAGAAGTACACAACTGGATATCTTAAAGGTATTTAAAACAAAATCCCAATACTGTGAAAAAGAAAGTATTTTCTATTTGAGCAATCGATTCCTTCCACTAATACATTAAGAGGAGACTGTATGCTTTTAAAAGCTTTTTCAGAATATTTGATCTAATCTGAAAGATCAGTATTCTTGCAGTGTGAATAAAAAAAAATTATACTGAGTGCATGAGAACAGAAGTTTAGAACTGCAATTAAAGTTAAGACAAAGTTGTAAGCCCTGCAATTGACTGACAGATGCAGGAAGGTCATAAGTTGAAGCCAGCCTGGGCTACATAGTGAGACTCTGTCTCAAAAAACCAAGGGCTGGGGATGTACCTCAGTGGTAGTGTTTGCCTAGCATGTGGAAGTTTGTAGGTTCCAGCACTACAAAAAAAGAAAAGGTAATACATAAACAAATAAAAATAGAAGTAAATTCAGAATACAAGGATTGATCTATAATATCATTTTTTTTCTGTGTGGTGGTTGTAAAAAATATTATTACATTGTTCTAAATAATTGGTTCCAACTGCTCTTATTTCTATCTTGAGCTATTGCAAGAACTGCCAGTGGGTATAGGGGTGCTGTACCCCAATGTTATAGCCTGCTCTGAGGAGTTCTGCTTCTGGGGATCTCCACTCGGGAGATGATGGGCCATTGACTCCATCACAAAAAAGAATTTTAGGACAAGTCAGTAAATGAGTGAAGCAATTTGAATGTCCTTAGGTAAAGGAAAGAGACAGCACATGCTTCAGAGACTGTGCATGTTTGGATAGAGAGAGAGGGAGAGAGAGAGAGAGAGAGAGAGAGAGAGAGAGAGAGAGAGAGAGAGAAAGAGAGAGAGAGAGAGGTATGAAGAAGATCTACAGAAGGAAGTACTGGTGAATGCAGGTCCCTCTGCAGCAACAATAGTTACCTACCCTCCCCAGCAGCAGATACCTCAGTTTGTCTGTGTTTTCTTGCATAAAAGAAATAGTAAGATATACAGAAATTATAGTATAGAGTACTGTTGTTGTTGTTAGGTTCCATTGAGACAGGTCCGACTCATAGTGACCTTCATAGGGTTTTCAATGGCTGATTGCTTCGGGATTGCTTCAGGAGTGGATTGCCATATCCTTCTCCTGTTTTTGCAGTGCTGGGGATTGAACCTGGATCCTCAGAGAGTGTGGAGCATCACTCTACCAACTGAGCTAGACCCTTGCCCAGTATAGAGTATGTTGTTGTTGCTAGGTGCCATCAAGTCGTGTCTGACTCATTGTTGTTGTTGTTGTTAGGTGCCATCGAATCGGTATCGACTCATAGCGACCCTCTGCATAACAGGGGAAACACTATTGTCAGTGCTTCTCTGCTGTTCATAGGGTTTTCAATGGCAGATTGATTTTTGGGAGGGGGTTTCCAGGTCCTTCTCCCAAGCCTACAGCTTCTGGTGTTCCCAGGCAGTCTCCCATCCAGGTACTAACCAGGCCCGACCCTGCTTAGCTTCCGAGATCTGACGGGATTGGATGCCACAGGGCAACAGCTGCAGGCATCTGATTCATAGCAACCCTCATAAGGTTTTCAATGGCTGTTTGCAGGATTGCCTTGGGAGTGGATTGCCATGTCCTTCTCCCATTTTGTTGTGGTGGTGGGAATTGAACCAGAGACCTCAAAGACTGCAGAGCAGCACTCTACCAATGAGCTAAATCCCAGCTATTAGTATAGAGCATGTTGTTGTTATTGTTAGGTGCCCTCGAGTTGGTATCCAACTCATAGCGACCCTATGTATAAGAGGTGAAACACTATTGGTGCTTCTCTGCTATTCTTAGGGTTTTCAATGGCAGATTGATTTTTGGGAGTGGGTTGCTGGGTTCTTCTCCTAATCCTACAGTATCTGGTATTTCTAGGTGGTCTCCCATCCAAGTGTTAATCAGGCCTGACCCTGCTTAGCTTCTGAGATCTGACCAGATTGGATGCCACACTGCTACAGCTGCAGGTCATCCTTTATTGTTGTCATGTGCCCATGACTCAGTTCCAACTCATAGTGACCCTAAGTACAACAGAACGAAACACTCCCCAATTCTATGTCAGTCACATGATCTTATTTATGTTTAGTGTCTCCATTGTTGCAAGACACTGTGCCAATCCATCTAGTTGAGTGAGGGTTTTCCTTTTTTCTGTTTTCCTGCCACTCTCCCAAATATGATGTCCTTCTCCAGGGAGTGGTCCTCATGACTACATGTCCAAAATATGTTAAGACATAGTCTAGCCATCCTTGCTTCCAAGGAGCACTCTGGTTGCATTTCTTGTAGGATGAATCTGTTGGTTTTTTTGTCAGTCCATGGTATATTCAAAATTCATCTCCAGCACCACAATTCAAAAGCATTAGTTCTTCTCCTGTCTCCCTTAGTCAATGTCTGGCTTTCACACCCATATGATGAGACTGAAAATACCAAGGCATGAATCAGGCCTATCTTTGCCTTCAATGTGACATCTTCACTTTTCAACACGTTGAAAAGGTCTTTTGCAATAGCTTTTCCCATTGCAATGCGTCTTTTGATGTCTCAGCTGTTGCCTCCATGGTTGTTGATTGTAGAACCAAATAAAGCAAAATATTAGACAACTTCAAACTTTTCTCCATTTATCATGGAGTTGTTTACTGACCCAGTTGTAAGGATTTTTGTTTTCTTGATGTTGAGGTGAAATCTATACTGAAGGATGAGTTCTTTCATCTTCATCAATAAATGTTTCGAATCCTCACTCTCAGCAAGCAGAATTGTGTCATGTTCATAATTCTGGTTGTTAATGAGTCTTCCTCCAATCATGATGCCACATTCCTTTTCAATGGATGATTGTTCGAGACTTTATAGGGTGTGGATTGCCACATCTCTCTCCCATTTCTGCAGTGCTTGGGATAGAATCCGGGTACTCAGAAAGTGCAGAGCAGCATCCTGCCAAATGAACTAAGCTCCAGTCCAGCCATCCATAATGTTCTCCAGGTTCATCCATGTTGTTGCAAATGACAGAATTTCTTTTATGGCTATATAGTAAGGTAGTCCACTGTGTCTATGTACCACACTTCTTTATTTATTGATGATAAGCACTTAAGCTGACTTCATATCTTGGCTATTGTGAATAATGCTTAATTATGTGTAGCTTTTGACTTAAAATGAGAGATGTAAGACTCTGCCTTTTACTTGAACACTTAGAGGCCATTGTAGAGTTATTAACTGGTCTAATTTCAATACTGTTGTGTCTCAGGGAATAGGAAGGCCTTAGCTGGATAATGCCCTCAATCCTTCAGGAGTCTCCATCCCACCCTACCAGCCAGGACATGCTAGTGCGCTGAGGACTGAGGGTGAAGTCATCCAGTATAGAACATGTTGTTTTTGTGTGCCGTTGAGTTGGTATCCAACTCATAGCAACCCTCATAGGGTTTTCAATGGCTGTTTCAGGATGGCCTTGGGAGTGGATTTCCAGGTCCTTCTCCCATTTTTGTGGTGCTGGGAATTGAACTTGGGACCTCAGAGACTGCAGTGCAGTGCTCTACCAACTGAGCTAAATCCCAGCCCAGAGTATAGAGCATAGGTTAAATTTATTAAAGATATAGATTATAAAGAAAGTACACCTTTGAGACCTGAAAACTAACAGTAGTAGAGGCTACTGCTGCCCAGAGTGGAGATCACATTGTCTTTTATTATCAGGGTTGAGCCTTGGGGCCTATGCCCAAAAGGGGTTAATGGGTTCCCAATGTCTTCAAAGGACTAGGCTTAGGGTCACGCATTTCAAAGGTTAGAAATTCAGGCTACCAGTCTTGATAAGGAAGCAGAATTTTTACACAGGCTTATCATCCTTCCTGGATGAATGTAGAAGTAAGATGATGTTAATTCTACTTCCTTTTAGCAAGCATGCTGTTTGTCATGGTATTATCTATCAGGGAAGCACTGACCACCGGACAAAAGCCTTTGTCCCACAGGAGGCTTACAATGATATCTATATCACAGGTGACTGGGTAGCATATGACTAGGCCGGAAGGTGGCTGACTGCAAGGCCCTCTATTCTCTTCCTATTAACCACTCACAAGAACTTCCATAAGGTCCTCCTGCAGCTTCTGCTTTTCCCTTTTCCCTCTCAGTCTTGCCTCAATACAGCAGCCATTGGAATCCAGGGAAGGCAACGAAGATTATGACACTCTTTCAAAGTTCTCTAGTTCTTTCCTATCTCAGCTAGTATTCTCACTGAGGTTTTACAAGACCCTCTCTCTTACCGCTCTGACTTCTTTTAGTCACTGACTTCTTTGAAGTTCTTCAAATCATGGTAGGCATGCTTTTGCCTCAGTGCCTTTGCACTGTCTTTCCTGTTTGTGTCCACAGATAGCCTCCTGCTTCACTCCTCTTGTCTTTCAAATCAGTGAGTCTTTCTTCACTCTACTTAGATGGGAAGCGGGGGAGGGGAGAAACATAGAGGAGGGTAAGGGGTAACCTATATGAATAATGCTTATCAAATTGCATATATGAAAATTGTAACAACGAAAAGCATGTCAAAATGAATTACATTGTGATGTACATTAAAAATTTCTAATAAAAAAATTAAAAAAAAGAAAAAAAAATCAGTGAGTCTTTCCCATGTAAAAATGAGTACTTGCGTTGTTTACTTGTTTCTTTGCTACTATCACATTCTGATTTACTGTAAGTTTCATTCATTCATCTTGTTTGTTGTTCCTCTCCCCAATAAGAGTTTAAGCTCTGTGAGCACAGGCGCTGTTGCCTTTTTAGTTCACTCTTGGAGTACTTAGAATGAGAGCCTGATGCATAGAATCAGGCTTATTTTAGCTCCTTAAAATTCTCCTGAATTCAGCTGGGCGTGGTAGCACATTTATATGACCCCAGCACTCAGGAGTCTGATGCAGGAGGATCTCAAATACCAGGTCAGCCTGGGTTGCTTAATGAGCCCAAGGCCAATCTGAGATACATACAAAAAATTTCTGTTTAAAACTTTTTTTTCTGAATTTATATATGAATAAACATTAAGTTCCTCTGCCTTCCTTCACACAGGTGTCAATGCCCTGAAGACCACCAGGAACATGCGGCACTTAAATGAGTTCACCTTGTTACTTGTTGCATCCAGGGAGAATACACTCATACCACCAGGAACCAGGGGGTGTTGCAGTAAGAGGGAGTTAGAAAGAACCATTTATGGTACAGGAGTTAGCCTGTGGCTGCGGGATTTGGAGGTGGGTCTCAGAAGGCCAGGTTGTTGGAAGGGCAGAGGTGTTTCTATACTTGAGTAAAGAATAGCAATCATTCCTTTAGTAGTTCTTCATTCCTCATTTGAGAAGGATGTTTGCTATTTTGTGGGTTACATGTTGATCTTGTTCCTTTCTGTGCTTGTTGTTAGGTCTCATTAAGCCAAGTCCAACTCTTGCCTGGTGCTGGATAGCCCACCTGGACGGGACTTTGTTGTTGTTGTTAGGTGCCTTCGAGTCAGTTTTTGACTCATAGCGACCCTCATAGGGTTTTCAATGGCTGACTGTTTTTTCAGGATTGCCTTGGGAGTGGATTACCAGGCCCTTCTCCCATTTTTGCGGTGCTGGGAATTGAACTCGGTACCTCAGAGACTGCAGTGCAGCGCTCTACCCACTGAGCTAAATCCCAGCCCAGGGACTTTAAGCAGCACAAATTCAGGGCTCTGGGAAGAAATGAAGGAAGTTGGAAAGATGCTGATCATAATTCAGAATCCTAGTCAAATAAGATAGTTGGCCGAATAGTTGTTATTAGGTGCCTTTGACTTGGGTCTGACTCATAGCTACTCTATGTACAACAGAATGAAACACTTCCCAACACTGTGCCATACCCAGCACTATGTCAGGGCTTCTCTGCTATTCATAGCATTTTCAATGGCTGTTTGTCTCAGGAGTGGGCTGGTGGGTCCTTCTCCCAAGCCTATAGCACCCGGTTTCCCCAGGCGGTCTCCCATCCAAGGACTAACCAGGCCTGACCCTGCTTAGCTTCTGAGATCTGGTGAGAATGGACACCACAGTGGTTTGGATGCAGGCTTTCTGTGCTTAGACAAAATTAAAAAGTGGTCTTTTGTTGTCTCATTTTATTGTGGTCTGAAGAGAAAGTTGCCTAAATTTGGTACTGTGTGCTGCACGTATCAGCGTGTGCCTGTCATCCAAGCACTCCAGCAGTTGAGGCAGGTGGGTCATAAATTCAAGGCCAATTTGATCTACATAGTGGATTCCAGGCCAGCCAGGGCTACATAGAGAGACCTTTTCTCAAAGAAAAGAAAAACTGAAAAAACAAAACTAAACTAAACAAAACCCAACAACAAATACACCTGATATTGTAAGATTGTCCACGGCTAATAGGAGCAGCATAAGGCCTAACTACGAACACCATCAGCTTCTGAATGCCAGGGCTACTCCTTTATTTTATTATTATTTTTTAATTTGTGGGGAAGCAGCAAGAGAGGAAAGAGGAATAAGTCGGGGAGAAAGGCTTCTTTGCAGACTCTCATATCTGCCCATGACAGACCTGTCTCCCCCAAAGGGCCCTTCTCCTACCTTCCTCACTCTTTCACTGTCAGGAAGAGGAAACCATAATGAGACGACGTCCTGGTCCCTGATGGAAACATACTTCACCTTTCTGATGCCTTTGCCACTTTTACCTCTCAGTGGGGCAAGATCAGACAAAGTCAGTGTAATAGCAGCTAAGCCTCCTACAGTGGCTCTTTGCTCTGGCAGAGGTGGGGTCTGAGTGTTATTGGGGAAATGAGAGAAGCAGGTCTGGAGAAGGGAGCTCAGGTGTGGAGCATGGGTGTGGAGATGGAGGCAGGCAATTCCTTTCCCAGGAGCTACAATTGCCTCCCCTTCCCCAGCAGCAGATACCTTGGTTCCTATGTGTTTCCTGTATAAAAGAAATTTATATGAGACACAGATATTATAGTATAGAGTATTGTTGTGTTGTTAGGTGCCATCAAGTCGTGTTCGACACGTAGTGACCCTCGTAGGGTTTTCAATGGCTGACTATTTCAGGATTGCCTTGGGAGTGGATTGCCACGTCCTTCTCCTAGTATAGAGTATAGAGTAAGTTTATTTAAGATAGAGAATATAGACATAGATTATAAAGGTAGTACACTTTCAAGATGTGAATTGGGCAGTTGAAAGGGATATTGCTGGGGGTTTAAGGTCAAATGTGTTTTTATAGTGAAATTTGGGCTTTAAGAGAGAACCACCCTATAACCAGTGTCTTTGTTTACAAAAGAACTTAACTGAATCTTTCAAATATTTCATAAGGAGGGACCACAGGTGGAAGTCCCAGAATAGTCTGCCTTGGTTTACATCCAGGCAGCCATCAATCCCGGCCTAAGGAGGGAGGCCCATTACAAGGTGCCCTTCCAATATCCTCAGGGAGGCACCTGGCTTACTCTTTCATGGCTAAATGGCAGTGGTCACTTTCAATCCCCTTTCCCTCCATATTGCCTGCTAACCTGTTAAGCTAACTTGCATAACATGAGGAGAAAGGTACTTCTCGTTCTTCTGCAACTTTCACACATGTATCATCTCACCTGGTATCATTTGCCCACGGGCCTCCAGTATGTCTTCATGTAAGATTCACCAGAGAGGGAAGGGAACTGGTTCTTCATATCTGTGCCCAGACAAACCCTGCTCCTAAGAAGAGAAAAATGGGGATAAAATTTAGGGCATAAGTCCAGTGTAAACTCTTCACTCAGTCCTACTCCTAATATCTTGTAACTCTTCCTCAATTCTGCCAAGATTTGTTTAGAGGAGCAAGCCCATAGAGGAAAGCAAAAGCAGGTTGCTAAGGTTGCTCATGGTGAGGTGGGGCAAGCAGGCAGCTTGCTCTGCTATAACCACAGCTCCAGATACAGTAGGGCTCAGCAGTGGGGGTTTGATGGCATGGGTTGAGTTTGGGAAAGGGCTGTTGAGGAATTCTGAAGCAAAGGGCAGTGTTTGAAGGGCAGGGCCAGGGAAGTACCCTGGTGAAGGAAGGGGGCAGGAGAAGTAGACAGCTAGAGATTGGTAGTGGGGGCAGGGGACAAAGAAAGTGTCTAGGACATGCCAAGTGAAGGGAGCCATGTTCTGCAAGCCATGTTGAACTAGGATAGCAACAGTGGAGGTACCAGAAACCTGAGACATACAAAAGACATGGGCACAGAGTTTCATTTATTCTGCCTGTATTCATCGTGTGCTAGAACATTTTATCAGGAGCAATGCCTGCCATCTACTATATAATGTGTACCTCTCACTTACAGGAGCAAGGAAAATAATGATATTCCAGGACAGGGGAAAAGAATTACTTGGTAACTTTGTAATAAATGCAGGAGGAAGTTCTGTGCCTTCATGAGGGGAAAAATACTGGAAAGCTATGCTTTGAATAAAATGGAAAGCAGGAAGGAGCAATTGTCACGTTAGAATAGATCTTTTTTGTTTATATAAATAGTCTTTTTAGAGAAGAACTGAAAGCCAGATGTGATGGTGCACACCTATAATCTCAGTGAAAAGGGAATGGGAGCCTGGAGAATCATGGTCTTGAGGCCAGAAAGAACCCGTGTAACTTAGTGAGACCCTGTCTCAAAATCCATCCATCCATCCATCCATCCATCCATCCATCCATCCATCCACCCATCTGTCCATCCATACACACATACATAGAAAAATGGGCTAGGTTTGCAGCCCAGTGGCGGTGAAGCAGGCTCCTAAAGAAACCCCCTGCTTTCCTGCTCAGAGTAGCCAGCAAGCACTTATTGTTCAGCTGATGGTTGCTTAACCTATTATCAGTGAAGTTTGTCTAAATCATTTTGGTTTGTTACAAATGACCTTGTAAGTTCTGTTTCTCTATAATAAGTAGCAGTGCTGTATCATCTTGGAAAAAGTGCATACCGCATGTAATGACCACCTCTTTGTTCTTGTCCAGAGGCATGTACATCCTCTTCCTCTCTGTAGGTTTGCTAGATAAGTAATCACTCCTTCCTGCTTCTGTAATTGTGCTTTGTCTTTTTTTTTTTTTGCACCATTTCTGTTCTTTGTCTATGTTTGTGCTGCTTTTACTCTCGTAAGCCTGCTCTTGTCAAAGACCCTGTAAGGGCTCTGAGCTTCTTTTGTTCAGAGCTCAGTCCTGGGAATCGATTCCACTGATCTGTACCAGTAAAATAAAATCTTCCTGATAAGCCTCTGGTCTCTCTTGTCTCTACCCCACAATGTAACAAAATCTTTCTTTCTATATGTCCATGAATGGAAAGGGATGGCTTTGGTAATCCAAACTTAAGTTATGGAGTCATGGCATTTCCTGGTGGTGTAGTTATTGAAACAGATTGACCTTGTGGCTTTGGGATGGAACCCCTGTTCAAAGGCCCTGGCTGCCACCACCTTATTGACAGAAAAAGCTGACAAATTAACTATGGGACAACTATTTGGGTCCCACATTCAGTCATAACTTGAGTGGATCAGAGAGGACATCACTGGTTATCATATCCATGTATGACAAAATATCAGGGGTTCCTATGTGAAAACCCCCCACATAACCCTGGAGATAGTTAAGACTCTAAACTCAGCTATGCTGCTCCTGGCTGAGCCTCGTATCCCACTCCATGACTGTGTGGAAATGGTGGAAAAGTTCTTTTCAAGTCATGGGGACTTCTTAGACCACCCCATGACAGACCCAGATGTAGGAATACTTCACAGATAGGAGCAGTTTTATACAGGAAGGGAATCGCCTTCCATACTATGCTGTGGTGACACTGGACATGGTGATAGAGGCTCAGCCCTTGCCTATGGGAACCTTGGCCCAAAAGGCAGAGGTCATAGACTTAACAAAGGCCCTCATGCAGGCAGAAGGAAAGAAGGCTAATGTTTATACTGACTCTAAGTATGCTTTTTCTACTTTACATGTCCATAGAGCCATTTATAAGGAGAGAGTCCTAACCGCAGAGGGAAAAGAGGAATCAGAAGGCAGATGGGCTAAACCAAGGCAAAACCAGAGACAAAAGGGAACCAGAAGGCAGACGGGCTAAACAGGCTGCCAGGATGGCCATGAGGCCTCAGGAAGAGGCTCCAACCATGCCCCTTCTCCCACACACACCTCTCCTAGAGGTGCCATGTTATTCTCCAAATGAAAAGCCTTGGTTTGCCCAGGAAAGTGGGAAGTATACAAAGGAAGGATGGTGAAAATTCTCCAGTGGGAGGTTGGCTATACCAGAGATGCTTGCCCCTGTTTGTAAAACAATTCCACCAAGGGACCCCATGGGAAGGACAGCACTAGAGACTTTATTGGGACAGTATGTCTATGTGCCACAGGTTACTGCCATCACATGACCTATACATGAAGAATGGCTGACATGTGCCCAAAGCAACCCATGACAGGGGCAGATTGGGCCCCAGGAATTCAGGAGACTAGAGCAGCCCCATGTGAAAACCTACTAGTGGACTTCACTGATCTGCCCCAAGCCAGGGGCTTTTAGTATCTGTTGGGGCTCATCTGCACCTTCTTGAGATGGGTAGAGACTTTCTCCATCCAGACAGAAAAGGCCAGAGAGGTAACAAAGGTGTTACTAAGGGACACTATTCCTAGGTTTGGCTTGCCTTTCACTCTGGGATCAGATAATGGATGAGCATTTGTGGCTGAAATAGTTCAGAGACTTACTCGGATGCTAAAGATAAATTGGAAATTACACATAGACTATTAGCCACTAAAGTTTGGGAAAAGTAGAATGCATGAACCAAACACTTAAGAAATTAATAAAAATTACTAACAAGAAACTCATCTGAGATGGGATCAGGTCTTGCCTATGGTCCTTCCCTGGGTCCAGTGCACTCCCACAAAACAGAGAGGATATTCATCTTATGAAATTCTATTTGGCTGGCTGCCTCCAATCACAGGCCAGGTAAGAGGTGATCTGTGAACTCCGATGAATAACTTTGTGAAGACAGATGCAGGCTTTAGGGATTGCCATGCAGGACATCCACGGGTGGGTATAGGAAAGAATGTGAGTTTAGTTGACCCAACACACCCCTTCAAGCCAGGGGATCTTGTTTGGGTTAAAAAAAGGAATCCAACTCCATTGGTGCCCATATGGGATGGGCCACATACTATAATTTTATCCATTCCCACTGATGCTAAAGTTGCAGGAATAGTGCCTGGGATCCACCACAGCCACTTAAAGTCAGTGGCTTCAGAGAGATGGACCTACCAGCAGGACCCGAACATCCAACTCCACTGACACTGCACAGGAGTCTTGCTGGTGTACCAGACAACAAGGAGAACCACAGCCATTCTCTGGTCACTCCAGAGGCTGACCAGTCTATGCACTGCAGAAGCTTGAGGAAGCATGACTATATGTGAGACTCTCAACTATGGGCTATCATCTGTGCCCATGGTTGTGCCCTCATAGGATAAGGTAAAAGGGGAACACTTAGAAGAGTGTTCTTGATGTATACATCTCACATGGTCAGGGACAAAACTGACTCTAGTCTTAGTGTTTAATTTGTATTATGAATGTAAGGGGACTCACTATGGGACCTGTAGACATAACCAGAGTATTTTCTCAATTTGTGATTCAGGTAATCTCCCATATGTGTATTATGACCCTACGACCTCACTTTATGTGACCCAGTTTGAAGACCGAAGTCAGGGGAACATCAGACCTCTCTTAGACCAGACTAGAGTCCTCTGCTCACACCAGGGTACAATTACTATCCTCTTTGAAGGCTGTTAAGCCAAAAGCTCACTTGCAACCTGTGATACCACAATAATATCCAATTTTGGCATTGATTGGTATGAAATAGGAGATGTTTCCAAAAGTGTCCCCCTTAATAAAGCAAAGTTATCCGATAACTATTGCTGGATAAAAAGATGCTATCCAATAGAACTCATCATCCCAGATCCAGATGCTCCTTTATGGACCAAAGGAGTTCACATAGCAGTTGTCAATGACAATGCAGACTGTACTCTTATATGTCATCAAAAAGATGGAGGTCCACCAAACTCAACAATTCCAAGTTTTTAAATCCACCTGCAGCCAGATTCACTAGACAATATCCCTGAGTCCCAAAATCTGCTTTCACAGATGGCTGAGAACATAGCTCAAAGTCTACATGCCTTCTCCTGTTACATCTGTGATGGCACTAATACAGTAGACCAAATGCCCTAGGAAGCATAAGAGTTAAAGCCCAAGATAACCTTAACATGACTAGCCCTCCTAGGTCCACTAATGTTAACCCGAGTGCCTGGCACTTACAGACATTCATTATAGGAATTCACAGGCCCTGTTGGAGAACTTACCTGTCTAGGACAATAATACTACAACTCAACTATCTGGTGGGGAAAAGAAAATAACCTTTCACCAAATCCAAACCCATTTTCTTGGTTTCCCCCTTTGAATCACTCATGTTATCAGGCCCCAAATGAATGGAAGGCTCCTCTGAGTCTCTCCTGGATATGCAGTTCATGAGCATATCAACAGTTGCCTGTTGGCTGGACAGGGGCCTATATCTTGGGAATGATCCAGGCATCCTTCTTCCTACTCCCACTGGAATGGAGAAACTAGAATATCTAATGTACGATCAAATAAGAAAAGGGATGTTAAAATAGGAGACTAGAAAGATGATGAATGGCCTCTGGAGAGAATAATCCAGTAGTATGGCCTAGCCACTTGGGCAGAGGATGGAAGTTGGGGATACCACACCCCAATCAACATGCATAACTGCATCATCAGGTTACAAGCCATCCTTGAGATCAGAACAAATGACACTGCTGGGGCCCTAAACCTCTTGGCATGTCAGAACACTCAAATAAGAAATACCATCCACAAAAGTAGGTTGGCCCTGGACTACCTCCTAGCCCAGAAGGGAAGGGTATATGGCAAAGTCAGTTGAACTAATTGTTGTTTAGAAATTGATGACAACAGGAAAGTTATTGAGGACCTGACAGGTAAAATGTGGAAGTGTACAGATTTAGAAGTGATGGTATCCAGACTCACTATTTGGAAATTGGTTCTCAACTTTAGGTTTTAAAGATCTAATGCAGGTGGTCATAGCCATGCTAGGAGTCTGTCTCATACTACCCTGCCTCCTACCTCTGCTCATTAATAATATTTGAACAACCATAGAGAGTCTCATGGATAGGCACACCACTACTAAGCTGATAGATTTGAACCAATATTGGACCCTGCCAAATAAGGAGCCATCAGCTTATATGGGACCATGTTATGAAAAAGATGATGCTCTCATTTAAACCCATTTATAAAAAGCATCAAAGAGGGGAATAAAGCAGCCTCCTAAAGAACCCCACCATGTCCCTGCTCAGATTAACCAGGAAGCACTGTTGCTTAGCTGATGATTGCTTAACCTGTTATCAACAACGTTTGTCTAAATCATTTCAGTTTGTTATAAATGACCTTATAAGTTCTGTTTCTCCCATAATAAGTAACTGAGCTGTGTCCACTTGGAAAAACTGCATACCATATGTATGCATATGTATACCATCTCTTTGTTCTTACCCAGAGGAAGGTACATCCTCCTTCCCCTGTAGATTTGCTAGATAACTATAACTAATCATCCTTTCCTGCTTCTGTAATCATGCTTTGTCCATTTTTACACTGCTTCTGTTCTTTGTCTATTTTTGTGATGTTTTTTACTCTTGTAAGCTTGCCCTCATCAAAGAGCCTGTAAAGGCTTTGAGCTTCCTTTGTTCAGGGCTCAGTGTTGGGAAGCAATTCCACTGAGCTGTACTGGCAATAAAATTCTCCTGACAAGCCTCTAGTTTCTCTTGTTTCTATCCCACAACAGTAGAGCACTGCAACTTATGTATAAGGACCTGGGTCCAACCCCAAAGTACTAGAAAAGAAAAGTAAAACAAAACCAAAAAAGTCTGAATTTGAAGTTTAAAGAAAAGTTCCCCCACACTGTTAATGAATCCATAAACAGATCCATTATACTTATCCTGAGGAAAAATATAATAAAAATCGAGGGAACAAGGGTTGTTTTGAGTGCCACAATTCTTTTGGGATTCATGAAATTAGATCCTTTTTAAAGTATTGTGTTCTTCAAATCATAATTTAGACCTTCACTATAATATATAATGAGTTACTAAGTGGAGTAATCTTACTTATCTTTGGGTTGTGGAGGAGTATAGATATTTGTTCAATGAATAAAATAATAGTATCCATTAGCATTTGAGTCTTTTTCCCTTAAAATTAGCACTAACAGAAAACTAAATCTCTCCCCAGGTCTTCTGGAGTACACTAAAGACAATAAAGTTTTATCTGACCACAAAACTATTTTCTGAAAGACAAGTAAGGCTTTGTGTTGTTCAACCAATATACCTTACATCATGGTTGTTCATACTTTTTATTCTGAAGTCTATCTCTTCTCTTAAACCTTCCCAACATTTAACTTATCAAAGGAAACCTTTTATGGCTGCTTGGAACACTCCAACAGATAAGTGTTTAATAAAATATAACTTAAGACTGAATTGGAAATGTTTCAGGTGATTGGAAGCCCACTGGCCAAGGCCATGGGACAAAATGTCACTATATTTTCTACCAACATACTGAGATATTACCCATGGTGTACATCACAAGGGGTCCCCATTAATTGGGGTCTCCCCCAGAACATAAGCTTGCAAGTACATCTGGGAAAAGCTGAACAAGGCATTAATTATTACATCGCTGCTGAAGATTTCAGTGGACTTGCTTTTATGGACTGGGAATACTGATGCCCACAGTGGGCTCAAAACTGAAACACAAACAATGCCTATGGACAAAAGTCAAGAAAGCTTATTTTTGATATGCAACAGAATATATCAGCTACTAATATTGAATATTTAACCAAAATAGCCTTTGAAGAAGGTGCACAAACTTTCATGAAGGAAACTGTCAAATTGGGAATTAAGACCTGACCCAAGGGTCTTTGAGGTTATTGTTTATATCCTGATTGCCATAATTATAATTATAATGTTTATTCCCCAAACTACAGTGAGGTATGCCCATAAAGGGAACTTCTGAGGAACAATGAGCTCTCTTGGCTCTGGAATAGCAGTGCTGCTTTATAACCTATTGGTGTCAGGATATCCTTCGAAAGTCAAAATATTTTGTGCTTCTCACAACTGAGGGTGCATGAATCCAAGAAGATCTCCATCACAACATCTCATGAGTATGATCAACCTATATTTGTCTATACAAGGCTGGGGTACAGAGATAAACCTTTATTTTTCCTTTCTAAGGTAAGAAGCTCATTGCCCCATGGTGGGAGATTTCTACTCTAAGAAACATTTATTCCTAAATTATGTTTTTTGAAGAACTTTCAAGCAATGGGCTGTTACAGCATTATCCCTCCTGGACTATGGATCCACTTAGATTCATCATTTATGCAAATTGAATTTTAATTATAATTATTTATTATCATTCTTTCAAGAAATGTAGTAGGGCAGGAATTGGTTAATGAGTGATAACATGGGCTATTATATCTCCTGTTCCCCAACTTGATTGTACTGTTCCTTGTGGAAGATTATTGAAATGGTTTGTGGTGAACAGGTTAGTTAGAAAGTTGGAAAGGACATCTTAACATGGAGTTGTTTGTTTGCTCAAGCATGTGCAAGTGGAATGAAAGAACTTCCTTCTTCTGGTCTCAATATCTCAAATATAAAGAGAGAAGAAAAAAGTGTTTTCTACTAAATGCATAATATCAGCTTTGATTAAAGCATAAAGAAGGCTTTTTTTTGTTGTCGTTGTTAGGTGCTGTCAGGTCATGTCCAACTTATAGTGACCCTCATATGGTTTTCAATGGCTAATTGGGGATTGTCTTGGGAGTGGATTGCCATGTACTTCTCCCATTTTTGCAGTGCTGGGAATCAAACCCAGGACCTCAGAGACTGCAGAGCAGTGCTCTACCAACTGAGCTAAATCTCAGCTCCCATAAAGAAGGTACAACAATGTAAATACACTTATGTCATGAGCTATATACTTAAAAGTGACTAAAATAGCATGTTTTAATTTATCATCAATTTTTTTAAAATTTTAGCAATGTATGAGGGAATCAGGGCTGGGATTTAGCTCAGTTGGTAGAGCACCGCACTGCAGTCTCTAAGGTCCCGAGTTCAATTCCCAGCATCACAAAAATGGGAGAAGGACCTGGCAATCCACTCCCAAGGCAATCCCGGAACAGTCAGCCATTGAAAACCCTGTGAGGGTCGCTATGAGTCGGATACTGACTTGACGGCACCTAACAACAACAACAACAACATGAGAGAATCACAAATCTGTTAAAAGTAGGTGAGTCTATAGATTTAGCCATTTGCCTTTTTGTTACCACTATGACCACTACTAATAAAAAGTTGGTAGAGTGGTATGGACTTCTAAATTTAATACTGAAATCATTTGTAGTTGGTTTGAAACTCTAAGTTTAAACTTATACATAACTCTTACTCTGTTCTTTTCTTTTTAAAGCAAGTTATATGTGTTCCCAAAGACCTCATCCATACCATAAGAGTAACCTTTAAGATAGGGGAAATGTCAGCCTGATTTTCTTTCCTTTTGCTACTCTACCTACTTAAGTATAAACTTCTAATAAAAGTGGATATTCAAATCTTTGGATTTGGGTAATTATGAGTAAACTTTCTATATTGAGAAGACTTGAAGTGTATTCAGGCCTTCTTGTTGGTGATGTAGTAATATTTTAAGATATTACTGGACATCAAGAGTTTAATATATTTTAAGAGGCATTTCATTTTTCTCCACCATCACAAATTTCAATTTACCAGCCTGCCTTAAAATACAAAGAGGGCATCCTAAGAAAGAGGCTTAGGAAACACCTAGGTGTGGGCTTTACTATGACCTATAGGTATCTGTGGGGCATATAGATATTAGAGGATATTCATCAGAGGGAATAATAGTGCACATATGTGAAGAATGGAAAGTGCTACTCCTCTGACACTATTTTTGAAATGAAGATAGAAAACATCCTCACTGTGAACTGATATTCATACTTCCTAGAAAAGTCAGCCATAAATAATTGAATGAAAAATGATAGAAGATAAAAAGTTATCTAAATATTTATCAAATAATCTTGACTCCATCATTGAAAGTTATGTACATCTTCTACTTGATATTCCTCCTTTTCTACATTTGTTGTTAGGTGCCGATGAGTTGGTATCTGATTCATAGCAACTCTATGAACAACAGGTGAAACCCTATTGTCATGCTTCTCAGCTATTCATAGGGTTTTTCAATGGCTGATTGTTTGGGGGAGTGGGTTGCTTGGTCTTTCTCCCAAGCCTGCAGCACCTGGTATTCCCAGGCGGTCTCCCATCCAAGTACTAACCAGGCCCAACCATACTTAGCCTCCGAGATCTGACCAGATCGGCTGTCACAGCGGTATAGCTGTAGGCTTTCTATATTTAGCTCAAGCAAATTCCTTACTTTAGTGATAATAAATTTACTTTTGCAAAAAATAATAAACCTAAGGGACAAAATGTTCATTTTGAAAGATCGTTTTAGAATACTGGTTCATTCTGCACATTTTGCAAACCTCAGGTAGCTTTTTCCTTTAGTAGCAGTACACTCAGTAATGCTTCTGTTCCTTCTTAGGAAATGAGAAATAGCAGTTTAGTCCTCATCTCATTTTCAATTCTCTTCCTTTCTGAAAGACAAACTATTTTCTAAGTCATTAGCATACCCATCATTGTATTCTATTCACCACAAAATCAAGCCCACAAGTTTTTAAAAACCTGGTGTCCATTTTTACCAAACCACAAATGACTATTAAAGGCTTCCATTTCTGGCTTTCTCAAAGATATCTGCATTTTAAAATGCATGTACATATGCAATTAAAATTAAAAAAAAAAAGACTTACCATTAAGTAGCAAATCTCCTAATATCCCTGGAACTCAGTGCTTTTAGTTTTTTACTGTAAAAACTGGGACACTATCACCTAGCCCACTGACCTAGCAGAAGTATTATGGAAATTAAGTGAGATAAGACATATGAAAACTTGAAGCACTACAGAAATATATATGACATGACCATCATTTTTTAGCAAGTATAAAAGCCATGACCTTAACCAACGGATATATAAGAATCTCAGGCAGCAGTTATAGCTTGGGGGAATAATACGGAGACAGTAATTCCTCATTTCACACCAAATTGCCTACATTACATATAAATAGAACCTATATATATAATCTGATGCTATGTCTAACAAAAATAATGAAAGACATTTCCTTGGCTGTAGATTTAAAGTTTTTTCCTTGTAATTAATCAATATTCCCTCTGATAACACACAAAGGAAGTTCCTTAGTAAGTTCCCAGTTCCCCACAGTGGACACTTTACTTATATGCTTCTCTGATACCCCCAAAATAGCTGCTTTGTGATTCATTTAGCACCCTACACTTTTCTGGGTCACAGTGAAATAATTTGATGAGAAATTTTCACTAATATCTGCTATTGCTCTTTATCTCTTGTCAACACGTGCTTGAAGACAAGGCATTTTTAATTCTTCCTGATAAATTTTCTCTCATAATGGGAAGAAGCTAATGTCAACCTCAGACAGTCTGGCTGTCACCACAAACATCTGTAGTGGAAGCTGAATATGGATCAATAACGTGTAAATACAAAATGTAGTGCTATGTCCCATGCCTCCTGATTACAATGTCTTAACACAAAGGAAGGCTGTTGGGGACACTTGTACTTCAGATCACACTACGTGACTATGACTTCCCTGTGCTCAGGGATGTTTGAATGAATGAAATGAGAAGTTCTGCTTCTGCATGTCTTTGCTAGAGGCAATAGGCAAAGACTTTGCAAAGTCTTCAGCCTAGCTGCTGCATAGATGTCTCCTCCTATGTTTGTACTCATCAGACCATTGACAATGTTCAAAATCCTTTCATTTACCCCATCTCATTTTAGCCTCAAAGAATCTCCTCTTCCTGTCATATGAGTTCTGATCTGTTCAGCCAATACTATGGTCACAGGGGATGGAAATGGATGTGAACTTGAAGGGAAAGTAAAGCCAAAGTCTTCTTTTTGAAAATTACCAGAACACTTTCCAGAACAATAAAGTCTAAAAACTGGCATTGTAAAACCTTCAATCTGTGTGGTGGACTATAGAAGTATCAGATAGGAGATTCATCTCTCATGTATTGATATTATAGTAAAGTGGCCAAGGACAAAGACAGTTTAAATTTTTTACCTGTTTTCCACCAAATCACCATCTTCTAGAATATCATGGGTGGAAATTCATCCCTGGAGTGAAAGGTAAATGCTTAGTATCCTAAAGAGAGGGAGAATAACAACTTAATGGACTAGGAAACCAACTACACACATTCACCTCTTATTTTCCCCCTTGAAATGCCCAGATTCATGTTAATCTTTAAATATAAAAACAATATTTTAAGATTTTAAAAGCAAAATTCTTCTTGCTGAAATCTTGTTTTCCCCTATCTTTAGCATGTTGGAAAAAATCCTGGTGGCTTTGACATTGTTAGATGAGTCATAAGTTGTTGTTGTTGTTGTTGTTGTTAGGTGCCGTCGAGTCGGTATCCGACTCATAGCGACCCTCATAGGGTTATCAGTGGCAGACTGTTTCGGGATTGCCTTGGGAGTGGATTGCCAGGTCCTTCTCCCATTTTTGTGGTGCTGGGAATTGAACTTGGGACCTCAGAGACTGCAGCGCAGCTCTCTACCAACTGAGCTAAATCCCAGCCCTAGTCATAAGTAAAACCCCTTAAATCAAGTACTTTGAAATTAAATATAGATGGTTTCCAGGGACCTAATATCAAGGCTGGACAAAATCAGGGACTGGATGCATTTCACACTGTCTCCTTGCCTGGATTTGGAATCAAAATGACACAAATCCATTTGGGTTACTGTGGAGGTGAAGTTTCACAAGGGTATATTGCAAAATGGAAAAGGATATTGGCTAAGAAGATTATATTTGGAGATCGAAAACTTTTAGATTCTGTTTATCAATACATACGTATGGCTAGTTTGTGGGTATATGTCCCTATTCAACCTCAAATAAACATTTTTTGGTGACTATTTACAGGCTAATTGTCTTCAAACTAACATGTTGCATGGCAAAATGTAAGTTTTACTTTAACAGTACTTATATGCTTATATATATATGGACATGGTTAGACACCAATTTATTCCACATTTGTGTTACTCTAAGAAAATAGGGAAATATTTCTATGGAGTGTATCAGCTCAGGCTCACATCGTAATCCCTGGTAGGCTGATTTTCATTCAAATAAATCATGAACTCTGCTCTCTTCCATCTAGCAAAATCTAACTGGCATCATAGGAGAAAGTGCTGCTTGGGTACTTCAGACATTGTTATTTGGGAAGACATGAATTTAACTTCATCGGAGGTAAGTCAGCGACTTGTTTTGACAGTGCATTTAATGTTTTTTAAAGTATTTGCTCTGTTTTCCTGTATAGTTTGCTGTAAAGAAAGCTCTCACAACTTTGAGGGTAAACCAGTTTTAGAAGAAAAGTCCAAATCAGTGCCTGGTACATAAATTGGACTTTGTATATATAGTAAAGATAGGAATTATAACATTGATATTTGTAGGATGTTTACTATGTGGTAAGAGTATAGCTAAGAGGCTTTTTGTTTATTTGTTTTGCTTTGAATTATCTTATTTACTGGTCATATGAGGTATTAAGTACAATCTTCATTGATAGATGAGGAGAAAAGAGAGGAACCCTAACCAGGGTAAGGGCTAGTTAGGCTAGTTAGTGTTGGAGCTGGTGTTAACCACTGCACTGATGGTTTGAAGCTGAAGTCCTTGCATGCAATCACTATGTGAAAAATGCCGTATCCTGTTTTAAGAAGCAGGAACAGATGCTAACTTTTTCATCTTCACATTGAAGTTATTTTTTTTCTCTAGAGAAATCACCTGAAAACCAGCAGGATTTGAAAGAAGATTTAATAGTCTCTATACATTTCTCCCAGCTGAGATACTATTTCTCTAAGAAATCTTCCTAGTTTCTCTGAATGCACATTAACTACAATCACTTCTGTATTTCCAGATGTTGTTTGTTTATATTTCTATAGTATAACACAAATTTTGTCTTGAATTATAATACTTGTGTCCTTAACATTTTGGGTTAAATTGAAATTTTTGCAAGTCCATGATAATCTGACATTATTCTTAGAATTTCACTGGCTCAATTTTACTGCTATTGAGACATTACCCATGACACTATTTGTGATGGTATCCACCTATGAGAATTAGAGACTGAGAGGGTTAATTCCTGACTTTCCAGGTTCAGGCTCTCCAGCCTAGGAGAAGAGCTTCATCAGGAAATGGTGTGCACAGCTCATGGGACCTCTGTGTAGAGTACATAATAGGAACCACACACACACAAATTACCTAGTCAGCCTTACAAGTATAAGCTATCCTGTGTTTGAGCTGCAGGTAAAAGTGTAAAACCCAGAACAGTTGATATTTAAGCATAATGAATTGGAAAGTCCAGAAAGCTACAGGTGCATGTTCTATAATAAATCAATGGAATGTCTTGATCCAGATTCTAAAACAACCATGAAAGGCCCCACATCCCTCAAAGGAGACCCAAGGACAGCAGCTCTGACAGGACTTTTAATTTGGGTTTGATCTTTTTCTTTTCACATCCATTAATTTGGGAGCTGGAAGGACTAAAGGGTGTGAATTAGAGGGAGGCAAGTTTCCATGTTCTGACCCTGGAGCCCACCTGGAGGTTCAGTTGCTTCTCTTGACTGTACCGTGTTCTCCACCTCCTGTCCCTTGTACCTCTCCCATTTCTGATCTGACACCCCTGAGCTGTTGTGCTCAGGATCCTAAGAGTTCATCAACTAGAACCAACTGATCTGGTTTTAATCAAGTCCCAAGAGCTCCCTCATGGGTCTCTAACTCAATTGGTACGAGGAGATGCACTTAAATCCACTTGTTTCTACGTTTCTAGGACAATTATACAAAGGTGAAGTGATTTGTGAGTTCGGATTTGGGGAGCTACATCGTCAATGTGAGCAGAGCAGCTGAGGTGTGCATCCTTCATCTCTGCAGAATAACAGGACATACCTAAGGAAGACATGGAAAGCTCCTGACTACCTGCGTTTGAACCCTGCAAGTTACCACATAGAGGCCTCTGAGGATGTGGACTTTATTGTTAAAGGAAGGATGTCTGTACTCCATGATTCTGTACTCCATGAGTTCAAGGGGGAAGCAGAAGTCTAGGGTGAATCTAAGGACCGACCTGGCAAGGATGGCTGAGAAATTTTCCTGTCATTGTTATCATGGATACAAAGGGGCTGACTATGCAGAAATGAAGGAGGTTGATGGCTGCTCAGGGTTTTCCTCTTTTTCTGGCTCACTAATAACACTGTCTGCTAGTTTTAGTAGGGTATTGAAGCATTCAGTTGTGAAATAATTGAGTTTAAAGAGAATTGCGTGCTTTCTAGAGTAGACCATTATGGAAGAGATGAAATTTATGACAATTTTTTTTCTTCTATGAGTTCCTTTGAGAGATATTATATGTAGACACTATGGATGTCATTTAACAAAAATAAAAGCATATTATTCCATTTGTTATCATTTTTGTTAGAAACCAGATCTAGAAATATAAGCCAGGGCACTTATTTTCCTCACTGGAATATTTAAATTGTATTTAAACTAAAGATAGTATATTTTAGTCTCTTTTTGATTGTACAGACATGAAACTGTACATGTAAATACTAAATTATTTATTTCAAAGACTTTCCAGTTAGCAATTTATTTAAGGATGGATTATTAAGAAATAACTTGATACAATAGAAGGGGTCAACTCAGGCTTATTCTGGTCAGCTGGTCTACCAGAGAAGAACAAATGGAGAGTTTCATTCTGGCATGGGGACTGGGACATGGGGAATTGTTCCTAACTCACTGCAAAGATTTTGGTCCTTTTGTACCTCTCCCTCACCAGGAGGCTTTCCCTAACAGACAATGTATATCTGAAAGCTGGAGCCATGATAATAAAAGTATGAGTGGTGACTTTTCCAAGTAAAAAATCATTATTGGAAAGGGATTTAATTAATGACATTTAGGGACCAGCCATATGATCCCAAGTGATCTTGGAAGCTAAGCAGGGTCAGCCTTGTTAGTTCTTAGATGGATACTGTTTGGAAATGCAGGTTGTTGCAGGCTGGAGAGAAGGACCTGGCAATACACTCTCAAGATTATCCACCATTGAAAACCCTACAAATAGCTGAGAAGCACTGACAGTATTGCCCGACATGGCACAGTGTCAGAGAGTATTTCATTCTGTTGTACATAGGGTTGCTATGAGTTGGACCTGACTCTGCAGCACCTAAGAACAAAAACAAGGGACCTAGAAATGTTGTTGAAGAGGAAGTCAATTTGAAATATTAGCTATTTTTGACTCCCCCTACCTCCATATAGGGCTGGGATTTAGCTCAGTTGGTAGAGCACTGCGCTGCAGTCTCTGAGGTCCCGAGTTCGATTCCCAGCACCGCAAAAATGGGAGAAGGGCCTGGTAATCCACTCCCAAGGCAATCCCGAAACAGTCTGCCATTGAAAACCCTATGAGGGTCGCTATGAGTCGGATACCGACTCGACGGCACCTAACAACAACAACAACAACAACCTCCATATATGAGTAGTGAATTTAGAGTCATTTTGAATCTAATTTCAATTATGATTTTTCTACGTATCTGGTTATATGACTCTGGGCAAGTTGTTTATATTCCACATTTGTCATCTAAAATTTATTGATGTAATTCTTATTTTAGTAAGTTATTCTGAGGTGTAAATGCAATAACACATTTCTTGCATACCTGGGCTTTTAGTACACATTGCTTATCCACAACAATGTCTTGATTTCCAAAGCAATGGGAAAGCTTTGGGCAGATTTTTCTTTCTAATGCCATGTTCTATGTATAATCACTTAAGCATTGTGTTGTGCTGTGGAGAGATACATTCAATGGACAGGATTTCCTTCCTCTGATGACAATATAACTGGGAGATAAACTAAAGAAAGTTGTGATACTGGCAAAGAATGAATGATAGCTGATTCAGCCCTATTCTCTGCTTCTCAATCTTTCTGTGAAACATTTGCATTTGGGGTGTGTTCTTTCCAACTGCAGGTCTCTGCTTATCAGAGGTTACTGACATTGTTAAGGTCTAATCTTAAATGTGGGCTGGGATTTAGCTCAGTTGGTAGAGAACTGTGCTGCAGTCTCTGAGGTCCTGAGTTCAATTCTCAGCACCGCAAAAAATGGGAGAAGGACCTGGCAATCCACTCCCAAGGCAATCCTGAAACAGTCTGCCATTGAAAAACCCTCTGAGGGTCGCTATGAGTCGGATACCGACTCGACGGCACCTAACAACAACAATCTTAAATGTGGGGCTGGCATTTGGTACAGTTGGTAGGGCACTGCTCTGCAGTCTCTGAGGTCCTGAGTTCAATTACCAGAACCACAAAAATTGGAGAAGGATCTGGCAATATACTCCCAAGGCAATCCTGAAACAATCAGCCATTGAAAACCCTATGAGGAGTTGGACATGACTTGATGGCACCTAACAACAACAAAATAAAAAAGCTTTTATAAAAATCATGAATGAAGGGTATTAGTACATTAGCATTTTAAAAAATTAAATTTATTTTCATATCAAAGATGATGTGATTATATTATAGAAAATTTATGAAATAGAAAAAATATTAAAAGAAATCACCCCTGATCACTGTAATACAAGTTGGTAATTTTTGGTGTACTTCTTTCTATCATTTCTTATAAATACTTTTTTATACAGTTGTAATAATATATGCATATTTTTGTTACTTGTATTTTTTAATAATGATGTATGTTTTCAAATTATTTCATAATCCTGATGGATATCATTTAAGATTTTTTTTTTTCAGTACTGAGGATTGAAACTAAGGCTTCTCACATGATGGGCAAATGCTTTATAACTGATCCACACTCTGAGCCATGTTTTCTATTTTTCGTTTTGAGACAGGGGCTTGCTAAATTACCAGGTAGACCTCAAACTTTCCATCGTCCTGCCTTAGCCTCCCAAGTAGCTGGGATTACAGATTTGTGCCACAACCCCAGTTTAAAAATCATTTTTAAAGCCACATAACATGTCTCAACTGGATCACCACAATTTAACTAATAATTTTCTTTAAATTGACTTTTAAGTGTCAAGCTTTTACTATTAATCTTCTCTTTAGAGAAGGCTCTCCAGATCATTCCCCTAATTTGTTCATTCACTCAACAATCCATTAGCTCAGCAATCAGTTTAATAAGCATTACTTCATATCAAGCATCGTGTAGGCTTTGCAATGCATCCTTGAACAAAACAGACAAAGGGTGCTGCTTTCTCGGAATTTACATTTTCCCTGGGAGAGGCAAACAAGCAATTTATATCACATATCAAAAGAGGATAAAAGTCTAGGGGAAAGATAAAAAAGTGGAGAAAAGAGTGAGATTGCAATAGAATTCTCCATATATTGGGCCTCATTGAGGATAGGGAGTTAACCCTGAGAATACTTGGGGGAAGGGTTGTCCAGGGAGATAGGACAGCTGGAGCAAATTTGGTAATGGGTCTGGTGTATTTAAGGAAGAGCAAAGAGCCCACTAAGACTATGAACTTTCCCTCCACCATCAACTGCCTTTGCTTAACCTTTGGTCTCCAGCACTTATCACCATTTGACATAGAATGTATTATATTCTATTATTATGTCTAATATTATATATGTAATATTATATTCTATTTTATATATTTTTTTCTGTTTTCCCTCCTTGGAATGTAAGCTAGGCAAATGATGACTTCATTTTGTTCACCATTTGAATACTACTTGCTTTAGTGCCTGGCACATACTTGTTGTTGTTGTTAGGTGCCATCAGGTTGAGTACGACTCATAGCAACCCTATGAACAGTGAAACAAAACACTCCCCAACTCTGTGCCAGGTACACAATCTTATTTTTGCTTAAGCCAATTGTTACAGACACTGTGTCAATCCATCTGGTGGAGGGTTTCCTTTTTTGTTGTTGTTGATCTGCCACTCTCCCAAACATGATGTCTTTCTCCAGGGACTGGTCCTTCCTGACTACATGTTCAAAATCGCAAGACACAGTCTAGACATCCTTGCTTCCAAGGAGCACTCTGGAAACATCAGTTTATGAAAGAGCCTGTTTGTCAAATGTTCCTTCCATCATACCTTTATCTTTCACTTCTTCTAATAAAGTACAAAATATTTAATCTGGTATTAGCCTCGAGTTTAATGCATTTTTATTTTTCTGAATTTGGGCTGTTCCTGCTTGTTAGGTTCAATTCATTTTTGGATCTTCCCGCTGTAGATTCTCTATTGGTTTGATTTGGCTCACTGCTCCAGGATAGGAAATCCACCTTCTAAGCTGCTTAATGACCTTGGCTTCTTAGGATTTTCCTAACTTCCTTTTATGGAAACAGCAAGATGCACACCGAGTTTCTCTAATCTTTCCTGTTCTTTTTATAAAAGGGAGATTATATTGTTATCTTTTTTCCTTTTATGCAGATTCAATGCAATAAACTGAGTAACATAGTATAAAAATTGGGACATTGAAAACTATAGAAAATGTTAGATGTTACTGTTAAGTGCTTTGAATGCAGGTCCTTATAAAGTGGTAATAAATAATATCTTTATTTTGAAGTAGAACAAGTTATGTGCTGCTGAGGATAGTAAAATAACTTACTTATTTGCACACAGTACTATCGAGGCCTTGAAACTTTCCTTTAGAACTTTAAGCTAGTTATCTCTTCATTAGATTGCAGCAGAAAATACAAAAGATTTACTTGTGTTTATTTGTTTATTTTACCAATTTACAAAGAGAGATAATCTACAAATACACTGATTCTGTTGTCAGGCACTCAGATTTCTCACCCACATGGAAGAAAAATTGTTAATTGACAAATTAATAGCAATGGATCTGTCTGACCTACTTGAACTATCTAATTATCACTTGCCCATAATGGAAACTAGAGTACCTTAGAAAATTTCCAATTCCAGGTCTAAAAAAGAAAATATACAAGGCTTGGAATATCTTGTTATGCTGCAAAGCAAGGACACACTCAGTGATCACTAAGGTTGCAACAAAAGTACTCAGGAGTCAGATTAAGGTCTCATGCGTTAATAAGAAATTTAGAGTATCTGCATTAATAATTATAATAAAAATAAGAAAAACTAAACAAAAAGAGTCTTCCACTGCCAAAGGTGGGGAAATGTAAATATTACTGGAGAAATAACTGCAATGAGTTGAAATACATTGGATAGGTTTCAAACCAAGGAAGTCAAGAAGGTAATATTAAATTTACAAATAAGCAAATACATTTGTTTATTTGACCATATTTGGAAGATGTTTAGGAACCAACTTATTACTCTGAATGGGAAAGAATAAAGCATTTGTTCTGCATTTCCTATGTGAACTATGCCACGGAGTAACCAAACAGAGGAGGAAAGTAAGTTTCTTTTTACTTGAGTCAACAAATGAACAAGGTATGAAAAATTAGGATATAACCATTTTGCAGTTACTAATGGATTAATGAGATTGGGGTTTAGCTCAGTTGGTAGAGGGCTGCACGATCTGTGGCCCTGGGTTCTATCTCCAGCACCCACTCCCAAACAATCCTGAAAACAGTCATGAACCCCTGTGAGTAACAGAGAAGCACATAGTGCTGGGCATGGAACAATGTCAGGCAGTGTTTCATTCTATTGTACATAGGGTATCTATGAGTTGGATCTGACTCAATGGCACCTAACAACAACAATAAAGAATTAAGGGGAAGTGGCATTGGTCCTTAATGGCTAACATCCAGTAAGAGATTCATCCAGATACTATATACTATCTGGTTGAAATATAAAACATCAACTAAGAAAAATCTCTCCAGAAATCAAATTTGATCAAGCCTCTAAAATCTACCTGCTGCTAATCTAGTGATTAACTTGTGGAAGAAAAAAGAAGCAGCCATTATAAAGCCATATATACCATACATAAGGTAGTATATAGTGTCATTAATTCTTGGAGAGTTTTATTTTTCTGACCCTTAAATAGCACTTATGTTGTTGTTGTTGTTAGGTGCTGTCCAGTCGGTATCCAACTCATAGTGACCTTTATAGGGTTTTCAATGGCTGAGTACTTCGGGATTGCCTTGGGAGTGGATTGCCATGCCCTTCTCCCATTTTTGCGGTGCTGGGAATTGAACTCGGGTCCTCAGAGACTGCAACACAGTGCTCTACCCACTGAGCTAGTATTATAATTGTAAACTTATACAAAAATAAATCTGGTGTCAAAGAGAATATTAGCTGTATGCTTTTTTTCTACTAAAGAACTAAATACATAGGCAGCTACCTTTGTCTTTAACACTAATCTTAAATACTTAGAAAAATCTGAATGCTACTGAAAACTCATACACAACTGGACATTGTTCTTTCTGAGGATCTCAGGAGCCATCAATTGTTTACTTCTGGTATCACTTTGCGTAAACTTAAATTAGTGCACTTTGTTCTCTGTGGCTAGAAAGTAAAAATGCTTAGGTTATCACTGGGACTATTTAATTGCACTCTGCTCCACTAAGTCCACTAAGATACCTAGTATCAAGATTACTTTTATGTGTCAACTTGTCTGGGCCATAATGTGTCCGACAGTTTGATTAAACATTATTCTAGATGAGTCTGTGAGGGCAAGAATGACATTTGAATCACCAGATTGAATACATCAGTTGCCCTGTACAATGTAGATGCACCTTATCTAATGTATTGAAGGCCTAAATAGAGCAAAAAGGCAGAGTAAGGGAGCATTCTGCTCTGTCTTTGAGCTGGGACATTGATCTCCTGTCTTCAGATTTGGACTCAAACTGGACTGTACCATTAGCTCTCGTGGGTCTCTAGCTTGCTAACTGCAGACCTTGGCACTTCTCAGTCTCTGTAACTGTGAGCCAATTAATTAAAATAAATCAGTCCCAAGATGGCACTGTGGCTCACGCCTGTAATTTCAGCAGCTCAGGGGGGCAGGAGGATTTTAAGTTGGAGGCCAGAAGCGGCCTGTGCAAGTTAGTGAAACATGGTCTCAAAAAATGCTAAAGAGATTGGGGATGTGGCTCTGTGGTAAAGCACTTGCCTAGTATGTGTGAGACCTGAGTCTAACCCCTAGTACTGAAAAGAAAAAAACAAAGAAACATAAAACAGCTGTCTCTTTCTGTTTTGCAGTATCTACATAAATATGTGTGTGTATGTGTCTGTATCCTATTGGCTATGTTTCTCTAGAGAATAGAGACTAATACATCAAGAAAATAAAGTTTTTGCTACTAAATTTATTATTACTCACAAAGTCAAGCCTTAGCAAGGACATGGAGAAACTGAAACCTTTACTTACTGGTGATGGGAATAAAAAAATTATGTAGCTTCCATGGAAAACAGTATAAGACTTTCTCTAAAAAATTAAAAACAGAACTATTTTATGATCCAGCAATCATACTTCTGGGTATTTATACAAAAGAGTTGAAATCAGGGGTGAAGGGGTGTAGCTAAGTCGTCAAGTGCTTGACTCTCATGTGCAAAGCCCTGGATTCATCTCCAGCACTGAAAAAAATATTTAAACTGAAATCACAAAGAGATATAAACCCTCCCAAGTTTAGTTTGATAGTTATTTTTTCTTTTGGCATTTTGTAGATCCTTTTTCACAGTTTTCTGTTGCTTTTGTTGAATATTATTTTCTGTCTGATTGTCTTCATCTTTTTTCTCCACTTTCTACCTCACTTTAATGTGTTATGTCTTTAGAGTTCTATAGTTCTTGTCCATTGTCTAAGTAGACATTTTTTCTCATTCTACCTGATGTGTACAGCATGTGCACAAGTAGACTGATCATAAAATACGGAAAATTCTTGTCCACCATGTTTTCAAATATCATCTCTTTTTGTTGTTAAGTGCCATCGAGTTGGGTGTGAGTCATAGTGACTCGATATACAGCCAAACCAAACACACCCTGACACTGTGACATGCCCAGCACTATGTCACTGCTTCTCTGCTATTCATAGGGTTTTCAATGGCTGATTGTTTCATGATTGCTTTGGGAGTGGATTACCACATCCTTCTCTCATTTTTGCAGTGTGGGGATAGGACCCATGTCATCAGAGAATGCAGAGTGCCACTCCACCAACTGAGCTAAACTCTGGCTTAATTCTCTTTTAATCTACTTTTCAGATCTACTTGTGTTTCTGTGCTACTTTCTGGAAACTTTTTTTCAGATATAGCTCCAGCATTACTATTATCTCTTTATCTGTATCCAATCTGCTTTGTAATTAACTTACTTTTTAATTTTAACAATTATATTTTCATTTTAAAAGTCAGTATTCTCAAATCTACTTATCATTTATTGTCTCTTAATAATTTCATCATTGTCTTTTTCATTTTTTAATACTATATACATACATACTTAATATTACATCCTTAATATTTCTTAATTCTAATCTGTTTTTAATTTTTTTGTTGGACTCATTTTGGGTTGCTTATTTACTTGCATGATTGGCAAGTTTTGATTATGAGTTCATATTTTATTGATTTTAGTATGTGAGAATTGTAAGTGGCAAAGTTTTTGTTGCATTTCTCAGAGAGTATTTCTTTAAAGTTATTGTTGTTAGGTGCTGTTGAGTCAGTATCTGAGTCATAGTGACCCTATGTACAATAGATGAAACACTTCTGTCAGTGCTTCTCTGCTATTCATAGGGTTTTCAGTGGCTGATTTTTTTGTGGGGAGTGGGCTGCTGCCAGGTCTTTGTGTCAAGCCTGCAGCACTCAATATTCCCAGGTTGTCTCCCACACAACTGCTAAGCAGGCCTTGCTTGCCTTTCCAGATCTGACAAGGTCAGAATCCACAGTTGTGTGGATGCAGGCTCTTTAAAATTACAATAGCTTAATTGAGCTATAATTCACATATTACATAATTTTTCAACTTAAAGTTCATAATTCAATGGTTTTTAGCATATTCACTGAGTTGTGCCTCTGTTACAACAACAAAATTTAGAGTATTTTCATCACCCCCTCAAAAACGTTGTACCAATTCATGGCACTATCTGTTTTTTCCTGGCTGCTCCAACAATCCTATGGATGCACAGACTTATCTATTATTGGTGTTTCATACACAAAGTATTTGAAAATATATGATCTGTGACTGGTTTCTTTTATGTAGTATGATATTTTCAAATATCACCCATTTTGTACCATGTATTAGTACTTAATTTCTTTTTATTGGATTATTTTCTCTTTCAATTAATCTTTTTTTTGTGTGTGAAATAGAATCACACTATGTTTCCTAAGCTGGTCTTGAACTACTGGGCTCCAGAAATCCCCATTTCAGCTTTCCAAGGAGCTGAGACTTCAGGCTCACACCACCAGTTATGGCTTGGCTATTATTAATAATGTTGCTCCAAACATATGTACATGCTTTCACATATATATGTACTCATTTTTATCAAGTATGTGTCTAGAAGTAGAATTGCTACCACACAGGGTAACCTTATGTTTAACTGCTTAAGGAACCGCCATATTGTTTTCCAAAGCAGCTTTATCATTTTACATTCCTCTATGCTGGAGAGTGGGGCTGGGATTTGGCTCAGTTGGTAGAGTGCTGCGCTGCAGTTGCTGAGGTCCCGAGTTCAATTCCCAGCACCGCAAAAATGGGAGAAGGGCCTGGCGACCCACTCCCAAGGCAATCCCGAAACAGCCATTGAAAACCCTATGAGGGTCGCTATGAGTCGGATAACGACTCGACGGCACCTAACAACAACTAACAACAATGCTGGAGAGTGGGCTGGGATTTAGCTCAGTTGGTAGAGCACCGCTCTGCAGTCTCTGAGGTCCCGAGTTTGATTCCCAGCACCACAAACATGGGAGAAGGATGTGGCAACCCACTCCTGAGGCAATCATGAAAAAGTCAGCTATTGAAAATTCCATGAGGGTCGCTATGAGTTGCACGCGACTTGACAGCACTTGACAACAATAATATGTATGAGAGTAGGGGGCTGTGGTTTAGCTCAGTTGGTAGAGTACCTCTCTCTGCCCTCTGAGGCCCTCAGTCTATCCTTAGCACTGCAAAAATGGAAGGACATGGCAATTCACTCCCAAAGCAATCCCAAAACAATCAGCCATTGAAAACTTCATGAGGGTCATTATGAGTCAGACCCCACTCAAGAGCACCTAACAACAACAGCAACAACATGTATCAGAGTTTAGATTTCTCCCCATCGTCATCCACAGTAGTTATTACCTGCTTCATTGTAAATATCCTAGTAGGTATGAGTTGGTATCTAATTTGGTTTTGCTTTGCATTTACCTAATGACTATAAGTGTTGAGCATCTTTTCATGTACATTATGGGTAGAATGGTATTCCTCCCCCAACATTCATATATTGACATCCTATTCCCAAGTACCTCATAATGTGACTGTATTTGGAGGTAAATTCTTTTAAAAAGTACTTATGGTTAAATGATGTTGTTGGGGTTGGCCTTGATCCAATATGATTGGTGAGGGTATAAGAAGAAGAGATCAGGGTACGGACACTCACAGTGGGAAGGCCATGTGAACAGACAGGGAGAACGTGGCCATCAACAAGCTAAGGAGAGAGATTCTCAGAAGAAACATGCTGTGCCATCACTGTGGACTTCTAGCTTCCAGAGTGGTGAGGAAATAAACCTTTATTGTTTAATCTATCTGATATGTAGTAGTTTGTTACAATAACCCTGAAAAATTAACAGAATGTGCTTTTTGGCCATTTGAATTCTTTGTTTTTGGAGAAATGTGTATTCCTATTTTGTGCCCAATTTTAAATTGTCTTTTTTATTACTGAGTTGTAATCATTCTTTATATATTCTAAATAAAAGTCTTAAACATATGATTTGCAAAAATTTTACACCACTCTAGGGGGTGTCTTTTCACTTTCTGAAATACTTTGGAGTTTTCAATTTTGATGATCAGTCTACCTATTTTCTTCATGTACCTATTTTTTCTTTCTTTCTTTTTACTTGTGATTTTGGTGCCCTCCAGAGAGGATTTGCACCCATTTCATCTGAGATGAAAAGTCACTTTAGTTCTATTTGAGAGCCTCAAGTTTTATGAAGATTATGAGCATTGGATGGGAGGTTGGTAGAAATCTCAGTTCTACTATATAACAACATACACTTGGATAAATGCTTTTTTTTTTTTTTTTAACAGCAATGATTTTGGTATGTGCGCTCACAGAATCCTGACATTACCATTTGTTTACTATATGAACTCACACTTCCTAGTCCAGTCTGAGTCACTCCTCTGGTGCAAGGAGTTATAGATTTTCCCAGATTTCCTGTGAATCTAGCATTGTGTTAAAAGCATGTTTTATCTAAAATCTAATTATCTTAGAGTATAAAGTTTTTTAATATCTAGTCATTATATTATCAGAAGCAAAGTCAGGAGATAAAAATATCTTTCCTACACAGACTGAACAAGTGTTTGTGGGAAGCTACCTATTTGTGCATGTCCTGCACTATGTTTGGGGAATACTCTGAGAGGGTCTACAGAGTCTTGTAGAAATACAAGACTCTCCATAAGGAGAGTGGATCTTACAGTAATTTATGAAAAATGACCATATGTAAACATAAAATACTAAAATCTTAAGCTTGAGAAGTTCCTTAGAACTGTCCTTTTTAAAGAAGAAGTAGATGAAGCCAAAAGGATTAAGAGATTTCTCAAGTTCACAAAGATAGTAGAACCAAGACTCTAGTTCTGGCCATTTAGTGTGGACTCAGTCACTTTCTCCAATATATCCAAGGCTATAAAGCAAGAAGGAAGCAAACAAATAGAAAAAATAGTGAAATTAATTAGAATGGGTTAAGGGTGATAGAATCTGGGGAAAATGATCTTATGTAAAAATAAAATGTGGGAAAGATTCGTTATGTCTTACTTTAAAAAATATTTTAAGTCGATAATTTATAATTGTATATAAATATATGGGGTACAAAGTGATGTTATGGCTTATGAATACCATGTAGAATAATTACATATAGCTAATTAAGATAGCCAAAACCAAAAATGCTTATTATTTTCTGTCATGAAAACAGCTAAAATTTATACTCAATGTTTTTGAAATGTAAATTACACTAATATGAACTGTATTCATTATGATGTGTAATAGATCTCAAAAGTAAAACTTTGTTTCTAAGATTTTGTATTTTGACCATTATTTCTCCATGTTTTCAGCCCCCCAGCCCCTGCTTTTACTCTCTGCTTCTATCAATTCACTTGTTTTACATTCCAGTATAAGTGAGAACATGTGATATCTGTATTCTGTGCCTTGGCTTATTTCACTTAGCATAATCTTCTGTTCTACTCATGTTGTCACAAAAAACAGTATGCTCCCCCCATCTTTTTCAGTACTCTAGGATTGAACTCAGGGTCTTGGGCATGCTTGGTGAGTGCTCTATCTTAGAATGGCAGTACCACCCCCTTTTATTTTTCAGTTTTTTAAATTTTGAGACTGGGTCTTGCAGGCTGCCTTTGGCCCCACACTTGAAATCTTCCTGCCTCAGCCACCAAAGTAACTGGGTTTGCAAGCATGGGCCACAACACCTGGCTCATTCTCTTTTTTTTTAAAGGTGAAATGGTACTCCATTGTGTATAAAGACTACATTTTCGTTAATCTCCTATCTGTTGGTGAGCACTTTGGTTGTTTCCATAAATTGGCTATTGTGAATGAAGCTGCAATGAACATAGAAGAACAGATAATCTCTTTGACAAACTGATTTCAGATCTTTTGGGTAAATAACCAGAAATGGGATTGCTGGATCATACAGTAATTATAAAATTTTTAAAGGATCTGCTGCACAGTTTCCCATAATGAATGCACTAATTCAGATTCTTACCAATGACATGCAGAGGTTCTCTTCTCTCACATATATATCAAACACTTTTTTTCTTTAATAATATTCACTCTTACAGATGAGAGGTGATAGCTCACTGTGCTTGTAATTTGAATTTCCTTAGTAATTAAGTATATAGAACATTTTTCATGCATACATTTGCTATTTATTTATTTATTTGGCCTTTTTTTTTTCTCAGAAAAATCTACTCAAGTCCCTTGCCAGCTTGCTAGTTGGGTTATTTTCTTGCCACTATGCTGTTTGATCCTGTAGCCCTACCACTGTGGGGTCTCATTCTGTCAGATTTCAGAAGCTAAGCAGGATCGGGCCTGGTTAGTATTTGGATGGGAGACCACCTGGGAACACCAGGTAATGTAGGCTTGGGAGAAGGACCTGGCAATCCACTCCCAAAAAACAATCAGCCATTGAAAACTCTATAAATAGCAGAGAAGCACTGACAGTAGTGTTTCATCTGTCATACATAGTGTCACTATGAGTTGGACACCGACTTGATGGCACCTAACAACAACAATACTATTTGAGTTCCTTATATACTTTGGATATTAACTCTTATCAAATGTATGACTTGTAATATTTTCTCCCAATCTGAAGGTTGTCTCTTTTGCTGTGCAGAAACTTTTTGTCATGCTTGTTTCTTTGCTGTCAGAAGGGAAAAAAAGAAGAATGTAAAAAATTAAGAGTATGCCTACAGGACCAAAAGGAAAACCATTGTGTCAAATGATGAAGAAAGGCATAGAAAGTATAGTTAATGAAATGATACAGGAAAACCTTGCAAGTTTTGGGAAAGATACAGATATTCAGATTCATGATACTCAACCTCAGTTAAACATAGCACAAAGAGATCCTCATAGAGATATGTTATAATCAAGCTATCAAAAGTCAAAGACAAAAATGTCTAGAGAGAAAAATGTAAAAAATGGGAGAAGGACCTGGCAATCCACTTCCAAGGCAATCCCGAAACAGTCAGCCATTGAAAACCCTATGAGGGTCGCTATGAGTCGGATACCGACTTGACGGCACCTAACAACAACAACATACTAAACTAACAACAATTTATCAGCAGAAATTCTGTAAGTCAAGAGAGAATGGGATGATATATTAAGAGTGCTTAAAGAAAAACATTGCTATCAAAGAATACTATAGCAAGCAAACTTTCACTCACAAATGAGGGGGAAATAGTCTTTTTTGGAGAAGGGGAAAATGGAGGGACGCCATTACTACTAGATATGCCTTACATGACATGCTTAAGGGAGTCCTACATCCAGAAAACAATAGGATAGGTTCTTAAGAAGCTAGTAATAGAGCTAATATATGATCCTGCAATCCCACTAATGGATATATAAGCCAATGGAAATGAAATTAGTATGTTGAGGAGATATCTGCATTCCCATGTTTATTATAGCACTATTCATAATAACCAAGATATAGAATCAACCAAGGTGTTCATTAATGGATGAGTGATTAATGAAAATATGGTGTATATATACACAATGGAATATTATTCATTCATAAGAAAGATAAAATCCTGTCATTTGCAGCAACATGATTAGGAATATATGACATTATGTTAAATGAAATATGTCAGGCACAGAAAGATTAATACCACATCTAACTATTATGTGGGTACTAGAATTCTGACCTCAGAGAGGTAGAGAATAGAATAGTGATTGTTGGAGGCTGGGAAGGATGGAAGGAAAACAGAGCGAGAATAGTTAATGCTCAATTGTCTGAGCCTGCTGGTTCTGAGCCTGTGTATGGTGAGGCAGCATATCGTGGTGGAGGCCATAGTGGAGCAAAGTGGCTCAATTAATGGTGGACAGGAGGCAGGGAAAAGGAGGGAGGAAGGGTGCAGGGACAAAACAGAGTCTTCAAAGGCCTGCTCCCAGTGACCTATCTCCTCCAACTAGGCTCTTTCTCCTACCAGTCTATTCAGCTATGAACTTATCAATGGATTAATCCACTAATGAAGTAATTGCTTTTGTGATTCAGTCATCCCAACAGTACCACTAGCCAAGAACCAAATCCTCAACACATGAAACTTTTGGGGGGACATTTCATATCCCAGTGATAAAACTCTGTATGGACCATTCTGCTATTTGGGATCTGCAGTTTGGCAGGACTGAAGACTGGGCTAGAAAGTTAGGTGGAGTCACTGGTTGGGATGGATTAGAGGGAGCAGGTGCTGTATTCCTTAGAAATGCATAAGATTGTCTCCTTGCCTGGGTAGACTCAAGGGATGGAGTTTTGACAAAGTCAAGACACTGTCTAACCTCTTGGGTCAGTGAAGCCTAGCCACTGTGCTTCTAGGAAATGTGGCTAACTGTCTGGGTGGTATCATTGGAATGAGCTCCAAACTTCCGCATGGAGACTAGTTTAGGGATTAAAGCCAGGTTGAACTTCCCACCATGCTTCTGAAAGTGGCCAGGTCTGCTTTGCGGATGAGTTGTGTAGTTGTCTTGTATCCCTTTGGGCACCACAGCTGACTGGAGCACAGCTGTACTACCAACTTTCTAATGCTTATCATTGTGAGCTTCATCTCTTTTTTTGTTGCTATTATTTCTACCTGACTCTGGTGGTCTAGCTGTACTGCTACACCTTTAGTCCCTATGAGGTGAGACAAAAATGGCTTCCTGCAAAGCATTTTGAAATGCTAGGGAAGCTGAATGACTGCCTCTGGTTCTCTTTTCCCTCTCTTGAAACCATTGGCCCAGGAGAATCATCTGTGTCTGGTGTGTTAACTATCAGGAAAGGAAGAGACAGCATAGTCAAAGTAAGACAATTTTCTTACCATTCTAACTTGGTTTTCCTTCTGTTCTGTGAAATACATGGATATATTGGGGTTTCCATGAAGATATTCTTATCCTTGCATGGTTACTCTTTGAACTTCCTATGGGAAGAGTGGAAGGTGAGATTTCCTATTAGATAACTATGTTGATGCCTCTAATGTCTTAGTATGACCGTAGAGAAGATCAGCACTCTTTGCTTCCTTCGGAGTATGAAAAAGATTAAAGAGAAAAATACATCTTCCATACCAATTGTCTGTGTGATGGGCTTGCTCTGTAGTTTAGAAGTCAATCTAATTTCTCAATCCAAGTTCACATAGACAAAAGAAATAATTAAGTCCTGTGTGTGGATTGTATAAATGTGTATGTGTGTACATGGGTGTGCCTAAGAATGACAGTGAGAAGAGAGAAGGCCCTAAATTGAGTAATCCTCTGTGTTGGAAAACTATCATTAAAAGAGCCCCATGATTTTCCTCAAATGTTCTTTTTCCATTTTCTTGGGAAATCAATTTAATCTACAACTGATCACATCTTCAGTTCCGATTTTTATTAAAGTAGCTTTGAATACCCCGACATGTTTGTCAGCTTGTCATGCTTGGGATTTGTATGTTCCTGTGATGTTGAAAGCTATGCCTCTGGCATTACAGATACCAGCAGGGCCACCCATGGTGTACAGTTTTCCGTTGAGCTTCCAGACTAAGATAGGCTAGGGAGAAGGACCTGGGCACCCCTTCCTCAAACAATTAGCTATTGAAAATGCTGTGAATAGCAGAGAAGTGCTATCAAACATAGTGCTGGAGAATGAGCCTTCCAGGATGGAAGGCATTCAAAAGATGACTGGGGAAGAGTTGCCTCCTCACAATAGAGTTCACCTTTATGATGGGAATGGAGTAGAGGCCCTGGGACTTCCATTTGCTGATAACACTATGACTCAAAATGAGAAGAAACAGTGACTGCAACAATGAGCTCAAACACAAAAAAGATCATGTGTATGGCACTGTGTTGGGTAGTGTTTTGTTCTGTTATACAGAGGCGTGCTATGAATCAGACATGACTCAATGGCACCTAACAACAACAAGAAGCCTTGAATAATGCAATGAGAAATTGACATGACTCCAAATATGTACTTTGCAAAATGATTTGTAAATATGACATTTATTATCGAACTATGTATATAGGCTAGAAAAATTGGATGATTGGGTTGTGTACATTATTAAACATTTACTTTATTCATTTATGGACAATATAACGTGTCTGGTCAACATAATGTGTTGTTTTTTTTAACATGTAAAACTTGAATAGCATGACATCATCAGAGACTTTTTGTCTTTATTTTTCCTAAAGTTATGTATGTTAACCAGCATTTTAATCTAATATTAATGTATCACTTATCCAAAGAGAAAAACCTGACTCATCTATTATTTAAAAAATTGAAGTATGTGGATGAAATGACCTAATTTTATTGCTTTCCATATTCAAGATCAAAGTATTAGTTAATTTTGGGGTTTTCTTTGTGGAGTAAGAATGATGATTTATTCCTTATAATGGTTTCAGTTTCAAAGAACATTGCATCTTTGAGTAAAAATAGGATTTTACTGGTTGTAAGGAATTAAACAAGAAAAAATGGCAAAAATACATTTAGAATCAGATAACAGCTCAAGCTTTGTTATATCCTTTGGGTTGGAGTCCTTAAGGGTAGTTTAGATTTTTAAAAGAATATGTTTGCAATGTTAATAACATATAATGGAAATTATAGTAATTTTAAGGAGCTAGCACAAGTTGGGTCTAGCTTCTCACTGAACCTGCCTTATGAATGCTTTCTCAACATTAGTGGTCCTCCACTCTGGCTGCATATTTTTGTTACCTAATGCCTAAGTCTACTACTGGCATGACAATGTGAGGTGTTCCATGGACATATTCCCTAGTGTAACATGAAAATTAGAAAAAAAAACATTTAAAGTCCCCAGAAATGGTCTTTGAGGTACACAGCAATTGAAGAATCAATTATTCAAGAAAATCCACAAAGACATAGTAAGAAAATCTACTAAAACTTGGTTCTAGCTCAAGAAAAGTTTGTTAGCAAGATAAAAACTCCACCCCTGATTGGCACAGATAAGAAAACAGAACTTCTTCTCTGTCCAACTCCAGGCTGGATGGCTTTCTTCCTGTGAGGAGCACAATGTCTGTGTTTCTCATCCTACTTCTAGCTACTTGTTGCTGAGACTAAGTTTGGGGCAATTATATCGAATAACTGGGGAATCTCTTTTTCTGCTCATCACCCCTTCATGGAGTTGAAGTGCACACCTGGGGACAGCACCAAGAGTGGGGCCCCTTCCCTCTGCCCCTGGCTGGTAATAGCCTTGGATTAGATATACCATGAAGATCTGAATCTACTTCTCATCTCCACTGAATGCTCAGGTCCCAAATCAGGAGTTGTCTCTTAAAAATATGAACATTATTGCCCCCAACATGATCTTCTGAGTCCTCCTGAAAGGGAAATTGGTAGTAAAAGTGGCCAGAAAATATGGACAGATGCAGAACACAAAGCCTAGGGGGAGAAAAAAAAACATTCAAACCAGTTTTCACTCAAAAGAGACAAACTGTGTTTTCATTAGCTACCCATAGTTGCTGGGCAGAACACACAGGAGGCAAAACCCACAGAGGACTGGGAAGGGAAAAGCCTGCTGGAGCCAACTTGGAGCCACGCAGAGACCAAGCAGTAAAATTCGAACAAACCAACTAAGGCAGGACAGGTAGTTTTGAAGGGCCTAATCATCAATGTCCTCTAGCAGAATTCTGGCGTGACTCCATCAATGACCACCAGTACAACCAAAGAAACTTTACATACCCTGGGCAGCCGCCCCTTGGTAGCAACCTGCTCAGTTCCCTGCTGCTGCACCTTTGATTTCTCTTTCCACTTTCACTTTCTCTAGTTACTGTCACTCTTCTAATTCACTCTCACTTTTCTAATTTTCCAAATAAAACTTTTACTTTCGCTTGCCTTGTGTGTGGCCAGCAGACTCAGTCTTCCATCCAGGAAACCAAGAACCTGGCACAGAGGACACACGGTCATCACACCCCAGGACTGTCCTCAGGCTAGCAGTGGGGTACAAAAAAGACAGCTCCACACCTCTTTCCAAGGAAACCAATTGATTTTTGATGAAGGACAGGGAGGTTCAGGAGCTAACATGCTCTCAAAACCAGAAGGTTGTAATGAAAGGCAGCTGGGAGAAGACTGGTAGATGAGAGATGATAGAGATTAAACTATAGACTAGGGAGTTTTCTGGAGAGAATCTGAGAGAGACATAGGAACAAATTTCAAACACTGGCATTAGGAACTGTTCTTTCAAAGGTAACTGAATTTGATTGCATTGCTCTACCAACAAATTAACTCTTTAGGGTGATGTTGAAAAGGGTGGAACGACAGAGGAATCGACTGTTGGTTGGTAAGAGTTTAGTAACTTGGTGTGGTTAGGAAAAGAAGCAGAGAAACCTGACAAAATCATGGTAAACTGAGGGTGATTGGAACATCAGAGACTTTACACAACTGGAGAAAGAAGTAAAATAACACAGCCATTCACTAAAGAAATAAATACAAGGACAAGCCCTCGGAATGGTACAGGGGACAGGAACTAAAAGTTGCTATAATGTATTATCTAAAACATTATGAGACAAGAAAAACTTTTGAGGATCAGTAAACAAATAGGAATAATCTGCACACACACAGGGGTAAGGGCAGATGTTGGGGTAGCAAACAGAGACAAAAAAACCAAAAACACTTCCATGGCATTTGGTCCTGTAAGAGTAACCAAATATCCTAATTCAAAGAAACAATTACAAATACATTTAGAGAAGTAAGACATGCTTAGAGAGATAAAGGAAGGGATGCTGACATTGTTCTTGATGTTAGATACCACTGAGCTAGGTCTGACTAATAGTGACCTTACGTACAATAGAATGAAACATTTCCTTAATCTGTGCCAGGTACACAATATTTTTATGTTTAAGCCCATTGTTGTAGACATTGTGTCAATCCATTTAATTGAGGGTCTTTCTGTTTTTTCATTGACTTGCCACTCTCCCAAACACGATGTCCTTCTCCAGGGATTGGTTCCTCCTGACTACAACCAAAATGTGTCAAATGCAGTCTAGCCATCTTGGCTTCCAAGGAGCACGCCAGTTGCACTTCTTCTAGGATAGATCTGTTGGTTCTTTTGGCAGTCCATGGTATATTCAATATTTATATCCAGCACTATAATTCAAAAGCATCAATTCTTTTCCAGTTTCCTTTATTTAATGTCCAGCTTTTGCAACCACATGATGTGACTGAAAATATTATGGCATGAGTCAGGCTCACCTTCATCTTCAATGTGACATCCTTACTTTTCAAGACTTTAAAGAAGTCTTTTGCAACAGTTTTTCTCAATGCAATGTATCTTTTGATTTCTTGACTATGGCTTGCATGGATGTTGATTATAGAACCAAGTAAAGCAAAATCTTGCACAACCTCAATCTTTTCTCCATTTATCATGAAGTTGCCTACTGACCAAGTTGTAAGGACTTTTGTTTTGTTGATGTTGAAGTACAATCCTTACTGAAGGCTATGTTCTTTGATTTTCGTCAGTAAATGTTTCAGATCCTCTCCACTTTTGGTAAACAGAGTTGTGTCATCTGCATAACACAGGTTGTTAATGAGTCTTCCTCTAATCATTATTTCGTGTTCTCCACAAAGTCCAGCTTCTCTGATTATTTACTAAGCATAGAGATTTAAGAGGTGTGGTGAAAGGATACAGCCCTGATATACACCTTTCTTGAATTTAAACCAAGCAGTGTTTCCTTATTTTGTTCAAATGACTGCTTCTTGGTCCATGTACAGATTCCTCAGGAGTACAATTAAGTGCTCTAGTGTTCCCATTCTTTACAATGTTATCCATAATTTGTTATGATCCACAGAGTCAAGTGCCTTTGCATAGTCAATAAAACATAGGTAACCATCCTTCTGGTATTCTCTGCTTTTGGCTAATATCCATTTGACATCAGCAATGAGGTCCCTGATTCATCACTCTCTTCTGAATCCAGCTTCATTTTCAGCACTTACCTGTCTATATGTTGCTGTAGTCACTTTTGAATCATCTTTTGCAAATTTTTGTTTGCTTGTGATATTAATGATATTGTGTGATAATTTCACATTTGGTTGTATCCCCTTTCTTGGAAATAGGCACAACTATGGATGCCTTAAAGTTAGTTGGCCAGGTATCTGTTTTCCAAATCTTTTGGCACAAAGAAGTTAGCACCTCCAGTGTTGCATCTGTTTGTTGAGCCATCTCAATTGGTATTCCATCAATTCCTGGAGTCTTGTATTTTGCCAATTCTTTCAGTACCATTGGTTACTCATCATATGCAACCTCTTGAAATAGTTGGTCATCCACCAATTCTTTTTTATATAATGATTCTGTGTATTCCTTCCACCTTCTTTTGATGTTTCCTGAATCATTTAATATTTTCCCTTAGTATCATTTACTATTGACACTCAAGGCTTGAATTTGTTCTTCAGTTCCTTAAGACTGAGAAAAATAAAGTGTATTTTTCCCTTTTGGTTTTCTATCTCCAGCTCTTTGCACATGTCATTATAATGTTTTATTTTGTCTTCTTCAAGCTGTCCTTGAAATCTTCTGTTCACTTCTCAAACTCTGTAATGCCTTCCTTTTATTTTAGGTGCTTATCATTCAATGCCAATTTCAGAGTCTTTTTTGACATGTAATTTGATCTTTCCTTTTTTCCTATATTTAAAATAAACTTTTGCTTTCTTCATGATGTCTTTGATGTCATGCCACAACTCTTCTGGTCTTCTATCATTAGTGCCTAATGCATCAAACTTGTTCTCGAGGTGGCCTCTGAACTCAGGGTATACTAAACATCATACCTTGGCTCTACTAATTTTCTTCATTTTCAGTTTGAACCTACATATGGGCAGTTGGTGGTCTGGTCTGCAATAAGTACCTGGCCTTGTTCTGACTTCTGATATTGAGCTTTTGATTGTCTCTTTCCAAAATGTAGTCAGTTTGGTACCTGTATGTTCCATCTGGTAAATTCCATTTATATAGTCACTATTTATGTTGGAAAAAAATGTACTTGCAATGAAAAGGTCATTGGTCTCACACAATTCTACCATGCAATCTCCAGCTTTGTTTCTGTCACCAAGGCCACGTTATCTAACAACTGAGCCTTTGTCACTGTTTTCAACTTTTATATTCCAGTCACCAGTAATTATCAGTGTATCCTGATTACCTGTTCAATCAATTTCAGATTGCAGACACTGGTAAAAATCTTCTCTTTCTTCATTAGTGGCCTTAGTGGTGGGTACATAAATTTGAATAATAGTCATATTAACGGGCTTTCCTTGTAGGTGTATGGGTATTATTCTATCACTGACAATATTGTACTTAAGAATAGATCCTGAAATCTTTTTTGATGATGAATGCACCCTCATTTCTCTTTAATATGACATTCCCAGCATACTAGACCATATGATTATCTGATTCAAAATGGCCCACCAATCCACTGTAGCTCACTGATGCCTAGAATGTCAATGTTTATGTGCTATATTTCCCATTTGATGATTTCTAATTTTTCTAGATTCATACTATGTACATATCATGTTCCAATTATTAATGGACTTTTACAGCTGCTCGTTCTCATTTTGAGTCATGGCACATCAGCAAATGGAGGTCCCTGTGGCTTTCCTACATTCTTGTTATTAAGATAGATTCTACTTTGAAGAGGCAACTCCTCCCCAACCATCTTTTGAGTGCCTTGCAACTTGGGGGGGGGCTCATTCTCCAGCACCTGACAGTGTTTCTCTGCTGTTCATAGGGTCTTCATAGGGTTCTCTGCTATTCATAGGGTTCTCTGCTATTCATAGGGTTTTCAATAGAATTATTTTGGGAGTGGGTTAGGTATGTCCTTCTCCCTAGTCTATCTTAGTCTGGAAGCCCAGTTGAAACCCGTCCATCATGCATGACCCTGCTGGTATCTGTAATACTAGTGGTATAGGTTTCAGCATCATAGCAACACATAAATACCCACAGTACAGTGAGCTGACAGATATGTGGGGGATGCTGTCTTTTGTATCAACAAATACAGAATATCAGTATAGATATAGAATTATTTTTAAAAAGAACTATATGGAAGTTCTAGAGTTAAAAATATAATAACTGAACCAGCAAATGCACTGGAAGTGCTCAACAGAAAACAGAAACTCACAGGAAAAATGAGCAAACTTGACAATAATCAGTAGAGATTATGCAATCTGAAGAGAGAAAGAAGAATGAAGAGAAATGAACAGACCTCAGAAATGTTGGACTATTAATTGTACCAAAATACAGTGGTAATATCGTCATCATTTTGTTTTATACTACCCTTTTTGAAATTGCCTTTACTTTGCAAAATTGCCCCTGGTAAAGTCATTCTTTACTTCTTCCTTTGGCCAGCATTGTAACTCCTAAATGAAAAATCTCTTTGAATGGCTGGTATATTAACTATTAATAGACATCCTTGTTCCACAAAAGGAGGACAAGAAGGAAAAAAACCACTAGTCCTTGGACCTCATAATCAGTAGGTTTTCAGAACTTCTGGAATACCTGGTGGTCTTCATATAACATCGAACTGTGGACCAAGAATTTATAAATCCTATCCTTTAATTAAAAGAATTGCCAGAGACCATTCCTTATGCCTGTAATTCTCACCATTTGCCACCTGGGAGGCTTAGGCAAAAGGATTGCTACTCTGAGCCCAGAAGCAGTGACTTAGTAACCTTGTCTCAAAATGAAAAATAGAAAAAGGGCTGGGAATGCAGTTTAGTGACAGAGCACTTGCCTACCATGTTTAAAGCATTGTGTTCAACCTCCAGTACTGAAACAAACAAACAAATATATAGAAAGTACCAAGAAATTCAAAAGCTATTAGAGCTAATGGGAAAGACTGTGGAAGAAAAGATCACATATGAGGATCAATTGTATTTTTGTAAACCCTCAGTGAGCCATTTCAAAAAGAAATCAAGAAATTAATTCCTTTTATAATAGCTTCAAAAAGAAGAAAACACTTGTTGGTGCATGTCTGTAATCCCAAGAATTGGGAGAGTGAGGTAAAAAAACCAGGAGTTTGAGGCCAGCCTGGGTTACGTAATGAGATCCTAGCTAAAATAAATAAATAAATAAAAATCAAAAAAGAAATAAAAGAAAAAAGGAATAAATTTAACAAAGAAAAGCCCCTTATATTTTGAAAACTGTAAAAGATTCTTGAAAGAAACTAAAGAAGATAAATAAAATGGAAAAACACCACATGATCACAGATCAGAAGATTGAATATTGTTCAGATCAAGTACTTTACAAATTGATATTTTGTTGCTGTTAGATGCCATTGAGTTATGTTCAAATTATTGAGACCCTAATAGGATTTTCAATGTCTGCTTGTCTTGGGATTGTTTTGGGAATGGGCTGCCATGTCTTTTTTCCATTTTGCAGTGTTGGAGATAGAACCCAGGGCCTCAGAGAACACAGAGTAGTACTCTACCAACCCCATCGCACAAACCGATATAGAGATTCAATATAACATTTATCAGAATCCCAGATGGATTACTTGTCAATGTTGACAAACTAATCTTAAAATTCATATAGATTTTTCAAACCACAATGTCTTGTCACTTTATCCCACTAAAAATGGCTAAAGACAACAAGTACTGGTAAAGACATGAAAGGAAGGGAATCCTTGCCCATGGTTGGTGGGAATATAAATTAGTACAGCCGTTATGGAGAAAAGTATGGAGGTTCCTTAAAAAACTAAAAATAGAACCATTATGGTGTTCAAATTCCATTCATGGGTATTTATCTGAAGAAAATAAAATCAACCAGTGAAAGAGACCTCTGCATTCCTTTTTTTTTTGGCAGTACTAGGGGGCTGAACCTAGGGCCTCATGCATGCTTTGCAAGTGGCTTACTGAGCTGTTCCCTCATCCCCCTTTTAAGATTTTTTAGTTTTAGACAGGGTTTTGCAAACTTACACAGGCTGCCTCTGGCCTTGAACCTGCGATCTTCCTGCCTCCACATCTCAAGTCACTGGGATTACAGGCATGTGCTACTGAGCCCAGCTTGACATCTGCATTCCTATGTACACTTCAACACTATTCAAAATAGCCAAGAAACAGAAACAAGCTAAGTATCCCTCAACTGATGAATGGATAAAGAAAATGTGATACATATACATGATGGAAGACTATTTGGCCATAAATATAATGTAATCTTGTCATTTGAAGCAACAAAATGGAGATGGAGATCATTATGTTTAGCGAAATAAGCCAGACACAAAAAGACAAGTACCACATAATCTCACTCATGCAGAACATAAAAAAGTTGAGCTAATAGAAGCTGAGAGTAGAATGGTAAGGATTATGTTGAATCTCTAGGCCAATTTGGAAAGTATTGGCATTTGACTTTTATATTAAAAACTTTTCCTATGATTTTAGTCAAAAACAGTGAATGTTTCTGCATATATGAAACAGGAACAGATTTCTGCTCACATATCTGGAATTGGATTTTTTTCCCTGTCACTTTTTCTTTGAGGGATAAGCACTCTCTGTTGAAGTGGATTGGCTCTTGATATACCAAAGACATTGTAAATATTAATATCAAATTAGTTTTCCTAAAGCTTAATTTCAATCAGTACCATTATTTTGTTCATAATGCCACTTGCATGCTAACTAAAACACAAACTCAGATTTTTTATTGTTCAAAATCTCCACAAATTGATTCCAGCCTATTTGCCAACTTTATCTTTCAATACTAAATGCTACACTATTTTTCCTAGAGTCTAGTAAATTGTTACTATTGCCCATTCCTCTCCCTACCATTTCCATCTCAATCTGCTAAAATCAAAATTGCTAAAATTTTTGCCTTGAAAATTTTCTTTATTGTTTAGCACATATGCCATCTCAATATGTGAATTTATTTAGCATATTGTTTGCATTTATTTTATACTTTTTTAACAATCAAATTTTACCATGTTCCACAATCATTTTTATATGTATCTTAGCAACCAAGCAATTCTCTCAGTGTGTGAAGAATGTCATTCATGTTTCTTGACTCCAGAGCACTACCCAAAGAGTTACGTTTAGCTAGGACTCTAATAAATATTTCTCTAAGGAATAAAAGATAAACCAGCTAAGTTAGAATGAATGTTGCTAAGGAATTACCTTGTATATGAAATATATTCATTACTGTGAGGGTTAAAAAGATTAATTAGACTTCATCTATTTTCTAAAGAAATCGAAAGTCAAGTGAAAAGACACAGAAGTAAATCAAAGTAGATTCTGAAAAGTTTCATAAAAGAACTATGAACAAATGCTATGTGAGAAGAGGTGACAAGTTAATTAAATTAAAAAAATCAAACACTATGTTTAGAAACTGATGTATAGTAAATTGAAGAGAAAATACATGGTAGGTCATGTTGTTACTTGTTTCTAAATTTTATATGATTGCATTTTTATTATTAAGGTTAAATAATCATATATTGGGGGCTGGGATTTAGCTCAGTTGGTAGAGCGCTGTGCTGCAGTCTCTGAGGTCCCGAGCTCAATTCCCAGCACCGCAAAAATGGGAGAAGGGCCTGGCAATCCACTCCCAAGGCAATCCCGAAACAGTCTGCCATTGAAAACCCTGTGAGGGTCGCTATGAGTCGCATACCGACTCGACGGCACCTAACAACAACAATCATATATTACATGATAGATCATCTTAGTTCTTCTATGTATTTGACATTCCCTGAAAAAGAGGATAGCAGGACAGCAGTATGGCAATTCCACATAAAAACATATAGCCATAAAATACTACTTTATGATAACTCATATGTCAGAACTTCAGCTTACAAATACCCATGCTTCAAAATCACATATTGGATATAGTTCTATAACTTATGCTATACTCTGTCAATATATTCTTTCCCAAATATGTACGTATATTTCATGTTAATTTTATATTTCTCAGTTTTAGCCCTTGATGCCAGGGTCCATATGTAATCTATTGTCTGTATTTGCACAGTGTCCATTACAGTGACAGCCAGTGATCTCTAGACATTTGATGAATTCAAATAAACTGATAAGCACTGTGCATTTGAGACCCCAATGTATGTTTTATTTTCTGCTGCCAGGAACATGTATATTGTTTGCTGCTTGTAACTATTGGTAGAGTAGACTGGGATTTAGCTCAGTTGGTAGAGCACTGTTCTGCAGTCTCTGAGGTCCCAGGTTCAATTCCAAGCACCGCAAAATTGGGAGAAGGACATGGCAATCCACTCCGGAGGCAATCCCCAAACAATCAGCCGTTGAAAACTCTATGAGGGTCACTATGAGTTGGACACGACTTGACAGCATCTAACAACAACAACGTTGGTGGAGTGCTGCTCTGTGCTTTCTGAGGTTCAATCACCAGTACTGCAAAAATGGGAGAAGGATGTGGAAATCCACTCCTGAAGCAACCCAGAAACAATTAGCCAATGAAAACCCTATGACAGTCGCTATGAGTTGGCCCCAACTTGACGGCACCTAACAACAACAACAATACAGGCTTGACATAGAGGCTTTTCTTTCTTTCTTTCCTTCCTTCCTTCCTTCTTTTCTTTTCTTCCTTCCTTCCTTCCTTCCTTCCTTCCTTCCTTCCTTCCTTCTTTCCTTCCTTCCTTCTTTCCTTCCTTCCTCCCTCTCTCCCTCCCTCCCTTTTTCCTTTCCTTCCTTCTTTCCTTCCCTCTATTCTTCCTTCTTCCCTTTCTCCTGCCCCTCTCTTTCCCTCCCTCCACAAAATTCTTTTTATGTTTAAGCTCGTTGTTTCAGTCACAGTGTCAACCCACCAAGTTGAGGGTCTTCCTGTTTTTTCATTGACTGGCCACTCTCCCAAACATGGTGCCCTTCTCCAGGTTGGTCCCTCCTTACAATATATCTACAACAGTAAGACATAGTCTAGCCATCCTTGCCTCCAAGGAGCACTCTGGCTGTACTTCTTCTAGGACAATGAGCTGGTTCTTTTGGCAGCCCATTATTGTTGTTGTTGTTAGGTGCTGTTGAGTTGTGGTCTGACTCATAGTGGCCCTACGTACAACAGGTGAAACAGTATTGTTAGTGCTTCTCTGCTATTCATAGGGTTTACAATGGCAGATTGATTTTTGGGAGTGGGTTCCTGGGTCCTTCTCTCAAGCCTACAGTATATGGTGTTCCCAATTGGTCTTCTATCCAAGTACTAACCTGGCCCCATTCTGCTTAGCTTCCAAGATCTGACAGGATTGGAAGCCACAGTGGTATGGCTGCAAGCTTTGGCAGCCATAGTATATTCAACATGCATCTCCAGTAATATAATTCACAGGCATCAATTCTTCTCCTGTGTCTGTTATTCAATGTCCACCTTTCACAAGCATATGATGCAACGGAAAATATTATGGCATGAGTCAGGCACATTTTCTGTCTTCAATATGACATCTTTACTTTTCAACACTTTCTTTAAAGAGGTCTTTTGCAATAGCTTTTCCCAATGCAATGCATCTTTTGATTCATGTGAACATACCTAATTTCAGTTCAGAAAAGCATCAATTAAGAAGTAATTGACATAAACTACCTGTGTGTGTGTGTGTGTGTGTGTGTGTGTGTGTGTGTGTGTGTGCATGTTGTACTTGGAGGCTGAACCCAGGGCCTAAGTCATGCTTTGCAAGTTACTTTAAGACTGAGCTGCAGTTTCAGCTCATTTTTACCTTTTTGATTTTTGAGACAGGTCTTGGTAAATAGAAGCAGCCTTTGACTTTGAACTCATGATTCTACTACTTCTGACTCTTGAGTCACTGGAATTACAGGTGTACATTACCAAACCTGGCAACATAAGCTACCTTTTATACTGAATGAAATTCAATTATTGGACATTACACCTGACCTAGTTATGCTGCTGGTAGAAGCCTGCTGTGTCATGGTAGACAATGAGGCTCAAAGAGACCATTGGCTTTTGGGCACAGTCCAGTTTTAGCTAAATCTCTGATTTTGGTTCTTGGTTCCAGCTCTATCTCACTCCACCACTCACTTTGGTGCTTTCTAGAGCTTTTTCTCCTTCAGAGTTTGAAACTGTATTCTAACCCCTTCAAGCCATCCAGAAACATCTCACGTATTACTCTAACCAGACTTTTGATGGAGCAGCTCTCTTAAAGACTCACTTGGTGCTAGGCACAGTGGTACAGGCCTATAATCCCAGTGGCCTGGGAGGCAGAGGCAGGAGGATCTCAAGTTTGAGACCAGAGGCAGTCTGCATAACTTAGCAAGACCCTGTCTCAAAAAAGTACGAAAATGGGTCAGGGGTGCAGCTCAGTGGTCCAGCACTTGCACAGCATGCAAGCGCAAGGCCCTGGGTTCAACCCCCAGTACCGCAAAAAAAAAAAAAAAAAAAAAAAGAGAGAGAGACTCACTTGGCCCAACTCCAACTGGTTTATTTTCCTCACCTGAACTGCTGAACTATGACCCTGCAGGATTTCACCATGGAGTAGATATGGTTCTGAAATCTGAATCCAAGTGATGAGATGAATTTGCTTGGTCTGAAGTAAAAAGTTGTTGAGTGGCATCTGTAGAGTGAGGCTAGTACTTGTGAATACTTCATGAGGTATTACTAGAATTAAACATAATATTTGTAAAGACAGGGAGTGAGAGAGCAAGAGAGAAATCAGAGAAAAGAAAGAAAAATTTAAAAAGTGACTATTCAACTCTTCTTAGATTTAGGATTGAGGGTTATTGTTGTTAGGTGCTGTCGAGTCAGGTCCTACTCAGAGAGACCCTATGTTCAACAGAACAAAACACTCCTGACACTGTGTCATGCTTGGCACTATCAGTGCTTCTCTGCTACTCATAGGGTTTTCAGTGGCGGATTGTTTCAGAATTGTTTTGGGAGTGGGCTGCCAGGTCCTTTTCCTGTTTTTGTGGTGCTGAGGATTGAGCTCGGGGCATCAGAGAGTACAGAGCTGCACTCTACCAATTAAGCTAAATCCTAGCCCAAAATTGAGGATAGTCTAAAATTAATGCCCTTTTCCCCATTTCCTCACAGTATTTTGTATCACAAAATTTTCTAGGCCGTCCTAATTATTCATTTTATTTACCTGAGGAAGTTATAAAAATTTCTAACTTTTAATTAGGCACTGTTGGCCAAGTTAGTTGGTACTCTATAATAACCAGGAGATAAAAAAAAACTCTATAAATAATTGAAATTTACAAATGATATAGGTAAAGCACCCGTCTCTTAGTTTAAAGGACTTCTTGCTCTAAGTTCTTAGGTCCAGAATGTGAAAAGTTGGCAAATATGCATACAGCACTACCATTTACTTGTCAAAACTGAGTAAGCTATGGCAATACATCAAATATAACTTAATGGCTATACTAATACTTCTACTTCTTTGGAGATAAATGATCAAAAAATATTGTGTTAAAATTAAGAAATGAAGCAACTACTTTGTTAAGGTTATCTAAACCAAAAAATAGAAGTTTCACAGGAAGAGCACTATACTGAGGTCTAACTGTGTCTCTTTGAAGATATTTAGACTGCAAACTTTAATTGTTTTTCTTAGAAGTGATTTGATTCTAGCAGTAAAGTATGATGGTTAATTATACAAGCAGAAAGAGATTTATCCTCTATATACTGTATAAGGCAATTAAAATATTCAGGTTCCTTCTCTAGGGAATATCCTGTTTCATGTTTTTATCTCTAATGACTGACTCACACTCATAGTGGTTTTTCTAGCTGTGAATTGGTGGACTAGTTACTGAAATTTTTCTAGTGCTTATTTCCTCATTTGGAAAATGAAGGTGATAATTCTTACCCCTGCTTTGTTGCACTCATTAAATGTTATAATAAAGTGCTTATTCTACTAGAAGTCCTTAAGTGACTTTGTAATCAGATGTTGATTGATTTTTGACATCTATTAGAAATTGCATTTTTTGTTAACATTGCTTCTCTGAAATTTTAATGAAAGAAGTGTTGTATTTTCCTTAATATTTAAAATTATATCAAAGATCACAATTTGATTCAAATAGTTTAGGGTATCAGTAAATATTACTTATAGCTTGGATTTTTGAAGCTGTAGCTATTGCATATTAAGATTAAATAAGCCACCCACAGCTGATTAACAATATATATTTTTTGTCAACCATAAACTTTTATTAAGGAGCCAAGTAATAATTAGATGCTACTTCTGGGACACCCTGTAATTATGCTTACAATTAGTCATGTGCTGTTTGAAGTTTCTTTTTAACTTTTTGAAATTATCTTGCTGTCTGTTCTGAATTTCTTTAAAAAAATTGTTATTATTATTATTGTTATTGTTTTGTTTGTTTTTAAGCAGAAGAATAGGTTTTATAAAGATCTCATTTCCATCCTCGAACGTCATACTTGGTCCAGACTCTGCAAAAATTCTGAAGCAGAACAACTCCCCAATCTTAATACTATTCATGGCTATTTTCACAGCTGATTTCCCAGATCCTCTCCAAGTTCTTTTCTTTCCTGTGCCTTCTCCTAGTTGATGAGTCTCAGGGACACTCCCATCCTGTCATTAACTAGCCAGATTCTTACTCACCTGTTGCTTTAGCACTGAGTTCCTGTTTCCCTTGTCTCAAGAGAGAATGATGGGGGTCTCCTGCTTCCCTCTGTTCTTGGTGAGGAGACAGACACATCTGCCTGATTTTCTCATCCATAAGGGTAAATGTCCTCAGATTTTTATGGAATAAGTGCAAAGGGGCAGAGAGAACTATGAATATGAATGCATTTTTATAATGACATTAGAAGGTTGAGGTAGTTAATTAATTTTTCTTTTTGTATAGCATCTGTCATATGTTTATGATATATGCTATGTGCTAGATATGTTATTTTAATAAAAAATAATAATAGTGGTTATTGATGATGGCTTATATCTTATAGATGTAACAAACATGTTGATAGCCAGAGTAAGTTGATTTGAATTTCATACTGAGAAATAATCCTAACTGTTGCTTCTTGAATTTTGATAATTGCTCTTCCTCTCCTTTTGTGAAATAGAAACAGTCTCCACCAGACTCATATGTAACCACCAGACTCATATATAACCACCAGTGCCAGACTCATATATAACCACCAAACACTATAAGAATGTCTGGAATCTCTATCTATAATATGTTTGGCCACTATTTGTTTTAAATGTCATTTGCTTAAAAGCCACATAGTCCACTAATCCAATTTAAAAGACTAAAAACTTTCCAAATAAATCACATTTTATAGGTCATAAAATATTTGCGTGGGCTGAGGAAAGGCAGCTTGAATTCTAACCTCGAATAAGGCATTTTCTTAGTGGACACCCTCTCAAAGGTGTAAAGAGGCAGCCAAATTAATGCAATACACACAGAGGCTTGAGTCAGTCTGATAAGGTGATAGAGTCAGGATCAGGAAGACTTTCTCATGTTGGCTACCTCTTGGTAACACACCATGTGGTTCCTGAGAACCATTGCTAAGACATATCATGGTCATCAGGTCTGATTCCACTGCAGAATAAATTTGCTGAGTGTTTCATTTCCTATAGAACAATTTCTTAAGGGCTTCTATATTTAGATGAACATTTTAAAGTTTCCTAAGGAAATTTTCATGCTAGCAAGTGTATGAATCACTGGGCTTTGTGTCTTGTTTTCATGCAAGTTACAGAAAAGAGAGGGCTGCAAGGGACAATATTATTAATAACAATATCAATAGGGACAACTTACATTTATTGGGTTATTTCTCTATGCCATGTGTTAGGGAGGAAAAATAACTTCCCCCTACTCTCTTAAGTTGTGTGCCTGGGGCCTATGAATTGAACTGCTAAAAGAGAGATTAATGGGAGAAAACATTATACAAATACTTAATATTTTTAATAAACATGAAAACCTCCATAGGAAAAGTAAAGACCTAAAGAAGGAATATGGCCAAGAAAGTATATACTTTTTAAGTAAAGAATACTAAATTGTGAAGAAGTGACAACACAAAGGAAAAAAAGTTTAAACTTTTGCGGAACAGTAATTTGTGGGAGAATGACTAGGAGATATATGGGGGAAACTAATGGAAGTTAAAGGCTATTAAGTAGATTTGTAATGACCCATTTTAGCATCCACATCCAGTATTCAATGATAAGAATATTCTTTTTTTCCTAGTACAAGGAGGGTTCGTTGAATATCAGAAATTTGATGTCTTGGGGAGGTTGAAGAGCCCTTACACCTCTACTGTTTCTTAACCATCTTTACCTCAAAATAACCAATATGCCAAAGTGGTGTATTTTAGGGTGGCAGATTCTGAGTTCCTTATTTCCTTTGTCTGAAAATTCACAATAAAAGCTAAATTCATGTCTGTGGAGAGAAGAATCTTGTTAGTTGTTGCACTCAAGAGATCTGCAAAGGGAGAACATGTAAATCAGAAGAATAAATACCCAGAAAAAGAACAAATTTAAACACATTCCTCCATAAACTGTTGAACCTATCTCCCAACTCTGGGAGTCTAAGAAAATTTTTGAGTCTTACTTATCAGATTGATAGTGTTAATCTCCTTTGTTAAAAGGTATAAATTTGACACTTTATCCCATGTGAGTCTTAGAAGCAACATTTTCAGCAGTGATTTGCACAAGTTCCTCTTTTGTGGGTGGGTGTGTATTAGGGAGTGACAATTTTGGAGGATATTAGAGGCTAATGTTTTTGTGTGCATATGTGTGATGGGGTCTATTATACTTCCTAGGTTGGTTTCAAACTTGCGATTTTCCTGCCTCAGTTTCCCAAGTGGCTGGGATTACAGGTGTGTTCTTGGCCTATTAAATCGTTCTTCCTTTTTCTTCCTCCTTCTCCTCCTCTTCCTCTTCCTCCTCCTCCTCTTCTTCCACCGCCGCCGCCTCTTCTTCTTCCGCTTCCTCTTCTTCTTCTTCTCCTTCTCCTTCTCCTCCTCCTCCTCCTCCTCCTCCTCCTCCTCCTCCTTCTTCTTCTTCTTCTTCTTCTTCTTCTTCTTCTTCTTCTTCTTTTCTTCTTCTTTCTTCTTCTTTCTTTTTCTTCTTCTCCTCCTGAGACAGGGTCCCACTGTGTAGCCCAGGCTATCCTGGAATTCACTATGTAGACCAGGCTTCCTTGAACTCACATTGCTCTTCCAGCCTCAACATTGGGAGTGCTGGAATTACAGGCATGTAACATCAAGCTCAGTTCATTGAGCTATTAACTTCTGATAGAACATTTCTAACATTTTCATAGTGATATTGAACTTGATAATTGCCTTTTCCAAGTCACAAGTTCCAAAACTTGAGAGTATGGTCCTCAACCTTGAAAAGAGAAGAAACCCACAAGAAAGTTTACTATGCAGTCTCATCTCATGTTTATGTGGCATGACTTTCTGAATGAAAGAGCCTGAGTTTGTAATTTGGCTAGCATTTAAGGGGGTCTGCCTGGTGACAGAAGGCACTTCATGCCCGAATTCTCATTCCCCTGACCATTTCAGTAGGAACTCCTCATATGCTTTGTTGTCACATAGGATTGATATTCCAGTGTTGTTTATAAACGTGAGAAAGAAATCTGCCCTTCTGCAGTCTAGTGTGTCCCACAACCTTTGTCATTGGCTATATTTGCACCTGCACACTTCCACTTCCTATAAAATACTGTCCATCTGCAAAAGCATTACATGTTATGCAATATTTGACATAGGAGGACTAAAGTCTGTCCTCAATAACTATGAGGCTTGATTTTGTTACTCAGCCAAGTTAGCATGGACTTTTGGTCTACCAATGTATAAATTTGGAATTAGGTACCCTAATCAGAGGAGCATCAGAGCTATTCTATGTCACACAAGTGTCCTGTGGACTAAATTTTGCCAAAATTTGTAGATATGGCAAAAATTTGTGCCACAAAAGGCAGTGTTTAGCACTTATGATGTCTATGAAGAGTTTGAGCTGCCACCTTGGAATCAATCACAGGTATTCATTATAATAATGTCTTGGTTTTCTAACTTAGCAAGGATCAAGAAGTTGTTGTTGTTGTTGTTAGGTGCCATTGGTGTCTGACTTTTAGTGACCCTATGTACAACAAACAAACCACTATTATCGTGCTTCTCTGCTATTCATAGGGTTTTCAGTGGCTGATTAGTTTTTGGGAGTAGGTTGCTGAGTCCTTCTCCTAAGCCCACAGCACCTGGTGTTCCCAGGTGGTCTCCCATCCAAGTACTAACCAGGACCAGCCCTGCTTAGCTTCCGAGATCTGATGGCATCAGATGACACAGTTGTATGGCTACAGGCTAAGAATCAAGTAGCATGTCTGTATTCAATACAAAGGGAAAAATTATCTTTCACTGTCTTTTCTAAAGCAAGGTATAGTCCTTGGGCTTTCACAGAGGTGTTTCAAGGCCCCAGGATCTCACCAGAAGGAAAGGGAGAGGGATGTTGTTCTTCTGGTCATAGATTGTTGTTGTTATTGTTAAGTGCCTCTGAATCATGTCTGACTCATAGTGACCCTCACAGAGTTTTCAGTGACTGATTGCTTTCAGGATTGCCTCGGGAGTGGATTGCCATATCCTTCTCCCATTTTTGTGTGCTGGGAATCAAACCTGGGACCTCAGAGATTGCAGAGCAGAGCTCTACCAACTGACCTAAATCAAAGACCCAGGTCATAGATACTGCCCTTTTATTCATCCATCTTCCTGAGTGGGTCTACCCGATGCCCACACTGGCAGAGATGAAAACCAGTTCAGGCTTTTTCATACTTTCTAAATGTTGACATCAGTAGCATTCAGGTAGATTAGTTAATATCACCAGGGTTTGGGAATCTAGAGTAAGATAGTATTAGGTTTGTGGCTGACTTATTAATAACATGGTAAAGTTGATAGGAGGGAGACAAATTTGAAAGAGAACCCTAAGGAGGATCAGAGGAAGGACAGTATAGATTGAGATAAATAGTCTCCATCTGCCTTTTAAAATAAATAGGGGAAAAGGAGAAGGTTTTATTTAAAAATACTCCCCTGCCCAGGGAAGAGAGAATTAAAAGTGGTAAAAATGAAAGATGAGTTAAGGTTTCATAGCCTGTGATCTTAGGAAAAGCTGTCTACTTTATGATGTCACCTGTTTCTAGAGCCTTGGAATTAGCAGTAACATCCTTACTGTGAGGTCACCTACTGTACAGATAGACCTGCTGTTGTGCTGGGAATGTTGACTTGTGTCTAGCTTGGCATAGCTCACATGAATCCAGGAGGAATTTTCTTTTATTATGATGGTGTAGATGTTAGCAGTTATTCATAAAGTCCTTCCCAGAAAGGTAACAGTGCATGTTTTTCTAAAAATCTTCATATATACTTGATTTCTTGGTTGAAAGAGTTAACAAAGTTTGTCAGTCAATGGAGGCCATATTTTATTTACTTGATCATATGCACCAAGGATAGTAGTTATAGCAAGTCATAACATCAAATTGTTCACACAAATCCTTGTAATGCTCACTCAATCTTGGAATGGAAGGCTTAGAAGTACTAGTAGATACAAAATCTCCAAAAATTAGTTTAAATGGTATTAATTTGTATCTACTAATTGGAGAAGTCCAGATTTTTTATAAAGGCAAAAAGTAATGCTTTTGGTCATTCAAGTCCAATTCCTTAACAAATATTTTCCCTAAAATTCTTTTTGTGTTTAGATTTTTATATTCTACTTCCCCAAGTGATTTAGATATGGAATTCTAAGATAAGTTATGAAATTTTAATGAATATCATGGTGTTTTTGTGGAAAATGGTTTATTTCTGCCAAAAAAATTCCTTAATCTGATTCAATGTGTAAACAAATGTCAAAGTTAAGAATTACTCCAGTTACTAGTTTCTTTGCTGCCATCACAGTTACAAAATGTCTAGTTGGGCAGCATTCAGTCCAACCAGTTAACATAAAAACAATAACCAAAGAGTGGGGATAGCCAAAGCCTGACGGTAAATCTCTTAAGATCCATGTGGAATATGATAAGAGCAGTGAGAGCTTCAGAGATTCCCTGAAGTATGTTGATTACCTCCAGAAATTTGGTGAAATTTACAAGTAGCACATTGGGAGATAATTTGGTTAGAAATGTTGTAAATGTTAGGGTACAATCAATTGTCGTTTAGTCCATCAAACCTCCCCTAACTTCATGTATGTCTCATCTGATGGGAGAAAAATGCAAACCAAAAAGTGAAAAGAAAATAGGCTATAGGGAGTCTTTTGGTCCAATGTATAATAAATTATCTGATAATTGTTTGACACTATTACATAGTCACCCCCCTCTGATTGCTTGATTCTTAATAATATCAGTCAGGTCAGTCAGGAATAAAAGCAATTTCATAACTTGGGTGGAGAAAGCATGTGAGGAGTCCATTTTCAGCTTCATATTTAGTAAACTTTTCAGATAAGATGTCAGAGACATATCAGTGTCCTAAGTATACACTGACATTGATCAAATAGTGATTTTAGTAGGAAGAGGAATATCTTGAAATAGAGTAGCAGTTATATGCCTATTAGCAATAGGAGTATCAGAAGATATTTAAAATCCACAGGTTTCCAGACTATGTCAACAGCATGACACACTCCAGAAGAATATCTGGAATGGCACAAACAAGGGCAATTTCCCCTTTGGCCAGTGTGCCTCTGCTAGGATGCACTAGATTTATGTGACCAGACCCTGTAGGCAGGGATCTGGGAGGCTGATATGGTAAAATCCTTGCCTTTTGCTGCCTCTGCCTGATGTTGCCAAGATTTCAGCTGCAGCCCCTGGAGTAAGTAGAGTGTCTCAGCCAAAGACATCCCATTCTTCATTTGCTCTCTGAAGTTGTGTAGCTGGGGCCAATGAACTGACAAAGCATAGGTAAGCAGAGTAAAAAAAAAAAAAAACAAATCTTATAGAGTATTTTTTCATATATCCAGGAGCCTTTATAGAAAAAAGAAATGAATACATGGAAAAACAATTAGAACCAAAATCATATATATATATATATATATATATATATATATATATATACACACACACACATACACACACAGGTATATATACACACATATATATGTATATATATATATGTATATATGTATATATATGTGTGTATATATATATGCAGCTGTAGCACTGTGGCATCTAATCCCATCAGATTTTGGAAGCTAAGCAGGGTCGGGCCTGGTTAGTACTTGGATGGGAGACTGCCTGGGAACTCCAGATACTGGAGGCTTGGGAGAAGGACCCGGCAACCCACTCCCAAAATCAATCCGCCATTGAAAACCCTATGAATAGAAGAGAAGCACTGATAAAGTGTTTCACCTATTGTATGTGTGGTCGCTGAGTCGGATACTGACTCAATGGCACCTAACAACAATAGCAGCATATATATATATATATGTACATATATATATGTGTGTGTGTGTGTGTGTGTGTGTGTGTGTGTGTATGAATAGTAAATTGTGGAGAAGTAATAAAACAATGAAAAAGAAGTATCAGCTTTCACAGAGAATAATTTTTGTGCAAGTGACTAGGAGCTATATGGAGAAAACTAATGGATAATGAGGGCCATTTTAGTAGGTATGTTTGCACTGAGCCATTTCAGCATCCACTCCTAGTCTCCAGTTATAAGATGGTCTCCTCTCCCTAAAACAGGGAGGGTACGCTCTACATGAGGAATGTGGGGAGTTCAGATAATCTTTCCCACATCTGCTTTTGCTCAAAAATCTATAGCTTAAAATAACCAAAATACCAACAGTGTTATAATTTAGTGTCATGTCTTCTGAACTCTTGCTGGTATTGTGCTGTTTTATATACTTTATTGTGTTATAATTTCACCACAGACCTATGCAATAATTGCATTATTACTCACATTTTATAATTTAAAAAATCCTAAAGTATAATGAAGAACAGAGAGTAGTATGTTTGGGTAAGGTCATGTTGAGATTTACCTATACTCTATGCTTGTTGGTCTTAATCTAGAAAATTAAATTACTTTGTCCAGTAGTTTAGACATTTACAGACATTACTTAAGGAATCCTCAAGCTGATAAGAATCTTGTCCGGTTGTCAAAGTTATTAAAGAGATTAAGTAATTTGCCCAAGGTGAATTAGTTAGAAAGTACCTACTTTAGGATTCAAAACTCAGGTGGATCTGAATCCGAAGTTTTAGTGTATCAAAGTGATTTGATCCATTCTACAGTAAATAAATAAATAAATGAATATATATGTATATATATGTATATATATACACACATCTCTCTCTCTCTATATATATATATATATATATATTTTTTTTTTCACTGCTAGTACACACACATGAATACATAGCTGTGATATTATGGCATATAAATTTTGGATTTCATCTGTAGTTCCTGGCTCATTACTCCCTCCCTGATAGAGACCATGGGAACCAGAATTTCTCTTCTCCAAGGCAGGTTATAGAAATTCTAGTCATCCCTGGACTTTATGTCCTCAAGCTGGCCATAAATTCTCTGACCTACCCTTGTCTGATAGTAGGTTAAGACCCTCCTCTTTCCAGGAGAGTCCTATGTCATAGCTTGTGTAGAGGGAGGCTGCCCAAAGAGGCAAAAAAAAAAAAAAAAAAAGTGCTGAAGTAGATAGGCCTTGCTGAGATTCCTCAACTTTATTGGCATTAGGTCATACTCTTTTTGTCCAGTCACATTTTGACATGGTTATCCATGCCTCAATCATGCCTATGCAAAGAAGTTGCCATAAAAATCAACAGGACAGCGTTCTGGGAGCATCTGTGTAGCAGAACATGAGGAGCATCCTGGAGGTTGATTCACCTGGAAAGGTATGGATGCTCTGCACTGCTTCTCCCACACCTCACCCTATCCATCGATGTCCTTTGTAATATACACTATGACAAATAGTAAATGTAAGTACTTCCTGGAGTTCTGAGAGCTGCCCAAGATAATTAACTAAACCCACGAAGGGGATTATGGGAACCCCTATCTGTAGCCAGTTGGTCAAAAGCACAGGTAAAGTAACCTGAGGCTGAGAGAGCAATCTGAAGTATCAGGGGCAGTCCTGGGGACTAAGCAACCATCCTGTGGGATCCCACTGTTTCCAGATAGTTGGCCTCAGGATTAGATTGGATTAGAGGACACCTGCCTGGTGTTCCCTGCAGATTTAATTGCTTGCTTATAGGAAGAGAGAAATCCCTTTTCCTTTTGAGGTCACAGAAGTCTTCTGTGTGATTGTGGCATGAGAGCCGAAGGAAAAACAGACATTTTGCTTTTCTGACATACAGTAACTTATTTTATACGGAAACCTCTAATTACAATCATTGGTCTTTAGGGTTCCCAAAAGTTCAAAAAGAATTCTCCCAACATCTATTACAGTTGGCTTTCATATAGTTTAAATAAATGCAAATGAATCATCATAAAGCAAGATTTAGTAATATCTATAGCCCTACAAAATAACACTGTACTTTAGATATACAATTTTTTATATAAAATATTCATAGTTATTATTTTACACATCATTTTAGCATTCCTGGAGGTTAGATCTACCTATTATCAATATATTCTTAAAGATTTAAGTGATACTTGAAGATTGAGTAATCTAGGCATTGTGGAGCAAAGCTTTAATTTCAGCACTTGGGAGGATAAGGTGGGAAGACTCAAGGCTCACATAGTGAGACTCTAGCTCAAAAAAATTGAATAATTTAAACCTTCTAGCTATTACCTAATAGGGCTACAAATGAAAAGGAAGCCTCAGTCTTTTTCTGGGTCTGGTTTCCTTAATACCTTTAGTTAAGTGTGTCACCAGCCTCAAGGCTCCATGAGAAGATGGCAGACTCATTTGAGATAGAAAGAAAAAGGTTGTAAGTGAATGTGAGAAGAAAGAAGAAAGTCATTGTAAAGAAACACACCAGTAAGTGTTTCTAGTGCTGCTTTGTGCCACAAGAGTCTCATCTTGTACTATGTCTTACCACACTATTAGTTATAGAAAAAGGTGGCAGTTGGGAGCAGTTGAGAAAGAACAGGATTAGATTAGAATAAATGGTCTTTAAGATAACTCTTTGCATCCATATAGTAATGTGAGATGGAAAGTAGCTTTTTGTGTCAGTTAAGGATGATAATTGTTACTTATCCAAATGTAAATATCATTAATATTTAAAATTTTGGTTTGAATGTTTATGTCCTCCTCAAATTCTTATACTGAAACTGAATCCCCAATGTGGTAATATTAAGAGATGGATTTTTGTGAAGTAATTAAGTCATGAGGTCCCAGCTTTCACAATGAGATTAGTGCCTTTAAATAAGAGAGACTGGAGGGAACTTGTCTGCCCCTTCTATCAGGTAAGGGTGCTATGAAAAGTCGATGAGGTAGAGCACCCTCACCAGACATCCATAGACACTTGATCTTGGAATTCCATGCATCTAGAATTGTAAGAAATAAATTTCTGTTGTTTATAAGTTGCCACGTCCATGCTATTTTATTACAATAGCCCAAATGGACCAAGACAAACAAAATAAACTGCATTTCATTAATAGACAAACTTGTGCTTGGGTGGGAGATTTAAAACAATTCCGTGAACTGAAAAAAGGAAAACTTATTTGGTTAAAGTGTTAAATGATGAATAATTTCACTTGTTTGGCCATTTAGTTAATAAACTATGTGATGCCTACTATGTTCCAGGGACATTTCTAGGAGTTGGAGACATAAGAGTGAGCTTACAGTGTAGTGAGGGAGACTGTCATGTTTCAAATTCAAACACAAAATACCAGTAGTGTTAAGAAGATAAGTACAATTTTGGTGAGAGCTTTGATACATTTCGACCACATAGTGGTTATGAGAGACAGATCTGTTAGGAAAGCCTGTACAGTGGGAAGAGTCTCTGAGAGATATCTCTAGGTTCAGAGGAGAGGCTAAAAAAAAACTAAATAAATAAATTGAGGACAAAAGATTTGAGGTGCAAGGTAGGATCATAGGGACGGAGACATTCATTCATTTTGTGCAAAGAAGCTGAAACTGTGTGAAATCTTCCTTCCTTTGAAAACAGGAACTTTCATATTGATGATGAAGCCTTTAGGCTTATTTTTCTTTAGATCTTGATTGTAAATATGGCTTAGCCTCAGTCCTCCCATGACATGTTCCTTAGAAATGGAGGAAGAGATGAATATGTTCGGAAGTCATCAGGTTGCTTAAGACTTTAACCATAGTTTTGCCTTTGCAAAATGTGCCTACTTAAGGTGGACTCCAGAAGATGGATTTTAAGATGATGAGTAATAAGCTAGTTAAAACTCGAAGAAGATTTTTGAACTAGTCCTCTTGCCTAAAAAAATATTCAGTGCTCAAGTTAGAGGCTTGCATCTCAATAGGGTCCAAATATCTTAATTGAGAGACAAAACACCTATCATGTTATCTTTTGAAGGTGAGCGCAAGTATTTTTCTTTTATGGCATTTATCTTCAGCACTGGTAAATATGGTTAGTGACGTTTGAAAAGAAGGTCCCTGTTGCCTTTGGACAAAGGAAACTTACCAACATACAGGTGTTTTCTGTTTGCATCTGATGGTAATAGCCATTTATATCCTTAATGGAATCCCATAGGTAAAAAATTTGGTAACTATGAAATAAAAAGGTGAAGTCATCTGACTGGTCAAAGAAGGTTAACAGCAACCAGGTATTGCTAATAGAATTGGGGACTCACAGCCCATATTATGACTAATGTACTTTTGTGAATTTTGTCATGCAATGCCCCTACGATAGCAAAGCTGCTTGTTATTCTTCTAAATTTTGGCTTTTTTAGTACTAAGTGCTCTCTGCCCTACTAGAGCTAGGAAGCTGAGCCACTGCAGAAGTAGGGTTGGTCTTAGGTTTATGTTGGTAGAATATTAGGTTGACTGACAAAGTCAGGCATCTCTGAGCTCAGCCTGGGGTTTGGCAGGTGGCATTAAGACAGCATCCCTAGGAAAGCTATTATGTTTATAATTAGCATCATGGACGTAAATGCTTTTCAAGCTTTCTTCAGTTATTTAGCTCAGTCATGTCTGGGTGTGTCAGCCTCAGGCTTGGCCATAGAAGACATACTTGTCTTCTGAATAACACATGAGCTCATTGGTTTCTGAATGATACACGTGAGGTTTTGTTTGATCATCTTCATTTTGAAGTGTCATCATTGGCTATCATTTTGAATTAATGGAATTCCCAATGCATCAAGGTTATTTACTTCATTTAGTATGCATGAGAAGGAAGACTAAAAACGATTCTTTCCTTTACTGAACTCTAATCAAGTTCATCTGTTCATTCTTCTGACTAGGTCTCAAAGCCTGGGTTTCTGTGTCCAACCCTGTAGAGTCCAGTTCCAGTAAGAATCTTGTGATGTCCATTTAGCAAGATCATCTCATCCCCCATACCAGATGGCACTGATGAGCCTGGCTCTCATTCTGTACTCCTCCTCTCCAGGTTTTATCTGACCACACTGGCCTGTCCAGAAAAAGTCCTCTTAGGTCAGAGTTTTCCTAGAATCCTCAAGTACTCCTGAAGTTTTGTTTTAGGGATTTTCTGTCCATTCACTCCCACTTGCTCCTTAGTAGAAATTTTCACTTTTCCTTTTTAACTAGAGTTGAGCCCAATTCTAAACTCAGGTTTCCTTTTCCCTATTGCAATAGTTTTCTTTCAGAATGAAATCTGATTTTATCTCTCTAATTATTGTCCTGCTCTGTCTTTATTGTTGTTGCTGTCTGTTGACAGATCCATATCTGATGACTTGTGTGCTTCAGTATCTCTTTGAATATCTTCATTTAAAAGTGCCACCATTGAGCCAGGTGCGGTGGTGCATGCCTATAATCCCAGTGGCTTTGGAGGCGGAGGCAGGAGGATTGCAAGTTCAAGACCAGAGGCAGTCTGTGTAACTTAACAAGACGCTGTCTCAAAAAAAAAAAAAAAAAAAAAAAAAAAAGGGCTGGGGTGCAGCTTAATGTCCAGCGGTTGCAAAGCATGCAAGCGCAAGGCCCTGGGTTCAACATCTCAGTACCAGAAAAAAAAAAAAAAGTGTCACCATTGGTTTGATTTTGACCTTACTGAAATTCAAAGTACATTAAGTTCATGCATTTAATTCAGTCACTTCGTACAATGTATTCAGTGGCTCTGAAAGTTGAACTATGACATAATCCTACAATTAAAGATATATTATATTCTTTCTTTCATAAGCTTTGAGGTCTACAAAGGTGTTTTGAACATAGAGTTTTATTTACATTCTTTCCAAAGAAATTCTCCTCTGAGAATAAGGTGAATTATTTTCTTAATATCAATAAAACACCTTTGGTATTGATTTATCCCACATTTTAAAAATATGAATATTTTATAATATATCAATATCATTTGCTTAAAATTCAATATTGATAATGCATCTTTAATGAGGCTAGTTTTTAGCCTTAGTTATATTATTTCCTAAGAATCACAGCATAGCAGGATAAATTTAGTGCATAATCTGAACACATAGGGATTATGTTCTATGTTCCACCAAAGAAATTAGACAAAATTTTATTTTGAGAGCTGCATTTGAGAAATTTTATTGCTTATTTGGCCCTTCTTTCTTTCCTTGATCTCACTTCCCACCTTAAGGAAAGGAGCAGGATTCGAAAATCTAGTGTTTTTCTACGACATGTTAAGCATGACTTTCTTTTTCGTTTTGAAAATATTATTTCTATTTTATTAGTTTTCATTTTGAAAATGTTATTTCTGATTTATTAATTTTCTAAGAAGTTGCTTTTACTTGTGTAGTAAATGCTATGCTTTCTTGGAAACACTGCCTTAAGGTTCATTGGTCACCTGTATTACACCACAGGAATCTACCAGTGATTTAACGAAATGCCAAGCAATCAAAACAACTGCAATGGGAGTTTGTTTGACCAAAGTGCTCTTAAACGGATTTCAAATGGTAATAAAAATTGATAGCATTATTGTGTTAATTTGCCATTCTTGCTAATTTTCTCTGCCATAGGCACTTGAATTTGCTAGAATTAAAACACCAACTGCACACATAGACTCATATACCACACACAGAGACACACAGGTCTCCCTACCCCATCGTAAAACAACATTGCAAAAGATTCTTTCTCTAACTGACTGGGCAAAGGGCTGACTTTTCCTCACCCAATGGGTTAAACACTGCATAGCTAATAGATTGGAGAAATTACTGACCTACTGACATCTTAGAGGAAAACTGTCATTTTTACTTCATAAGTAAGTTGCCTATTTTTCTCTCTGCTGCATAATCTAGTAGGGAAAGTCAGGCATGACTCTGTGGAAAAGGATTAGAGTTCCGTAATGTGCCACCTTTTTAGGCTACCTCCTTAATTTTGTGAGTAGTTTTTCTGACATTTAATTGTGCCTGGCCATGGTGACACAGATTAAAGATCAGCAATTTCCTTAGCATTGAGGATCTTTAGCTGTCCAAAACACATTTGAGGCAATACCAGGAAGTTAGGGCAAAGGTACGAGGAACCAAGGAAGAGGAAGAATAATAATAAAGGATAAAAAGGGGAAGAATAGCAATGGAATGCATTCAAGGGTACTAACTTCTCTCGCTGAATCAAGCTTATGATATCTCTTCTAGCCAAATTATTTACAAAATATCATAGTTTAGGAAGAGATTTCCTGGAAAAAAAGCTTGCTGAAACTCTTGTTTCTTTCTTGAAAACACATGTAAATTTTTGCTTTACAAGAAGAAACTTGCACATTCTCTGGTTTTGGTTTTATATTGATCTTTTTCAAGTTTGTTCAGAACTCTTGGATTCCTTCTATCTTGTTAACTGGAGGTGGATGTCACACTTGGTGTTGAAATTATGAACTGTAAGTACTTTGTACCAATGTGATTAGTATATAAGGACAATAAACTTGGGGCCTGCTGCTCATATAGAATTTTGTTTTAACTTTTCATTTTGAAGAATGATTGCCACCATATTTATTGAAATAATTTAGATATATTAAAATTACCTTTAGTGTCTGGAAGCTTTCTAAAGATAAAGGATATTTGTTCATTACTGTAACTGTGCCTTATTATCCTCAGTTGTTCTGAGGACTGTGGGGTGCTGGAGAATAAGCTGGTGGTCCGTGAACAACTCAAGTCTTGCAACGATTTTTGTCATTCCTCTCCTACTTAAGTAATATTATGCTGTTTTCACCAAAGTTATAATCTTGCCTTTATCAATATTTGCTCATATTTCTGAAATTTCTCCATTTATATTTATTATAAAAGTCTACAACAATTTTAATTGTAAAAAAGGTATATCTGAATAAATTCTTTTTTATTTTTTAATTTTTAATTTTAAAATTTTTATTATTTACAGTACTGGGGATCAAACCCAGGGCCTTAGTTCATGTTAAGCAAGTACTCTACCAAATGACCTAAACTCTTAGCCCCCAATTCTTAATTCAATTGAGATAATAGATATATAGACAAGGAATACCAAAAGACAGATTCTGGAGACAGTGGTGTGACTGACTTCTATATCTTTATTGTATCTATATCTTCTATATCTTTAAGTATGACTCTCCACATCAAAAACACTTGTGAAATGAAAAGCAAGGCATTAGGACAAGAAATTTTGTTCCTTTTGTTTGGCTTTTTCTGTCCCAAATCTCCCCTCCTTTCCTCAAAATTTTGCACCTTCCTGTAATATCATTTTGTATATCTTAAATACCTTAAATATACACAATAAAATTTATTTGGAAAAAATCCCAATCACCGAATCCTCTTTCAAAAATCAAACAAAATCCCTTCTATAAGCATCATGATGAATAAATAGTAGGGAGATTCATGGTCATTTTCCTTTCTCTGATGAAAACAAGCAGATAAGTTTCAACTCTGCTCTGGCAAAGTTTTAGCATTTGCTTTAGTTTACTTTTAATTCTGATTTGAGGTAGTGAATGATAGTTGGATGAAAGACAATTAGATCAAAATATATAATGGATGTTCAGGAAATTTGAACACTCCTTCAATTTCTCAATTCCTCAATTCTTCAATTTCTTAAGCATGTGCTTATATAATTTTGCATAGCCCAACTTAAAGTATGTATTTTTGTGCCTTAATTCACAACTATTTTGGGCAAATATGTTTATATGTTGCTTCATTAGCTTTATTATTGGTTCTGATAGCAACATAAATTCCCTCAGGACAAAATACGGTATTTAAGCATTTCTTATCAATGTGCATTGAAGTAATTTTTTATTTTCTCATTTCATAGATTTAAAATACCTAGTGGTAAATGCTACATGTGTAATTATTACAAAAGAATTTTGGAATTCTTCACATAGGGGACTCCTGGCTCAAATGATTTAATAAACATATGTTCCAGTGATAGAATTCCTTTACAATAGCAGTAAGAGTTTAATCAAATAGGATTTTAAATGTATTCAGTTTTTAAACTTCTAAATCTATTTTGAAAGAAAAAAGATTTTACAAGGATGCAATTGACATGCCAAGGCTCTAAGAAGACCTTGAGACTAGTTCACTTCTTGCCTTGAAACCACTAAAGACAGGTGGAGTACGGACTTTGAAAGCAGGTTTCTGGATAAGTCCTACCCTTGGAGGCTGTGGGATATCTCCAGTGTGCAAAGAGGACACTTAGGAGGCGATTTTAACATGTATAAATTGAGTCCAAGGCCCTGCTTTCCTCCGTATACTCAATTCCCTAAAAAACAAAACATTTAAATACGTCTTCTATAGGTAGAATTTGCAAATACAAACAAATATGTTTGTCCTTGGCTCAGACCATTTTGTTATACGAGAAAATTTGCTATAATACTTCACTTGATGTCAATCAGAATGACAACATAATCTTCCTTATCAAACACCATTAAAAGGCCAAAATTCATAACTTGCTTTTTTGGAACTAGACTAGAATAAATTCTTTTAGCAGAAGACATGAAGTAGTAAAATGTTTTATCAACTTTATACTTGTGAGTACATTAGTATAAGATCTTGATCCAGCAATTTCCAAGGTGCACTTAAATGGTCATTTTGACTTAGTACCTTTCACAAAAGTGACTTCTTTCTCTCTTAGTGTCTTCCATAAAATAATAATAATGATGATGATGATGATGATAATGATAAGAGGAGGAGGGGCAGAAAAGAGGAAAGAAAGAATGAATGAATTATGAGTTGAGCACTGTGCCATATGCTTGTAATCCCAGCTACTTAGGTGACTGAGATAAGAGGATTGGAGTCAGAAGCCAGCCTGGGCAACTCTGCAAGACCCTGTTTAAAAACTAAAATTAAATTTAAAAGGGCTGTAAATCATGGATAGATTATTTGCCTAGCACACACAAGGCCCCTAGGTTTAATTCCTGATACCACCAGAAAAATAAATAAATAAAATAAAACCCATAAAAATATGAAATTTTATTGTTATGTAAGAACTATACTTCTTTTCATTATTCATCAGACCACTATAAAGTGGTCTTTTAGGGAGTAATAACAAATAATGAAAGATTTGTCTTAGAATTTATTTTCATTCAATTGGCCTTTGTTAAACCATTGCTTGGTGTAGTATTCTGAACACCTGGGAATGTAAAAGAAAAATAGTTATATTCCCTGTCTGCAGATTTAGAAATGATTTGAGAAAATGAGACAATTTTAAAGATTATTGACTTTGTATCATACATTGGACAAAATATTATTTTATTTAAACAAAATAGTAGGTGTTCTGTCCCCTAAAACTAAATTAAGTTCCCTGAACATAAAGTTGAGAATTAGGTAAAGCTTATAATCTTGGATACAGTAGTGAAGCATAACAGTATAATCTCTCTATATTTTTTCAGTTATAGATGATGCAACTTGCAAAACACATATGAAACATGAAGCAAGAAGAGTAACATTAAAATGTAACATAATCATTGTGTCTCTTTATCCATCAAAGTGACCCTATTCCATTTCCTTTCTTCTGTGCTCACTTCTTGCATCAAATACTGGATGAATAAAAGTGTGTAAGAAGAAATAGGTGTTTTTCATAGTCACTACTCTGCAATGAGAGTGCTGAGTTTCATTCACCTCCTTTTTGGAAGCTTCCGTGAATTCAATGGAGTATCCCAGAGAGTGTTTGTCTTCCTTCTGATTCCATGTTGCTTGTGTGTGGACTTCAGGGCACCCCCGCTTATACCAAATGTGCCTCTGCTTTGGGGCTGGAATGCCCCAACTGATGGGTGTACTGGAAAATTTAATGAGCCACTAGATATGAGCTTCTTCTCTTTAGTAGGAAGCCCCCGAAAAGGACTCACAGGACAAAGTATCACAATATTTTATACTGATCGCCTTGGCTACTATCCTCACATAGACAGTACAGGTGCAATTGAGCATGGAGGAATCCCCCAGGCAATAGATTTACAAGAGCATTTGGACAAAGCTAAGGATGACATCTTGTATTACATGCCAGCAGACAACGTGGGCTTGGCTGTTATTGACTGGGAAGAATGGAGGCCCACCTGGGCAAGAAACTGGAAACCTAAGGATACTTATAAGAACAAGTCTATTGAGTTGGTTCAGCAACAAAATGTACAACTTAGTATCACAGAAGCCACCAAGATAGCTCAAGCAGAGTTTGAAAAGGCAGGCAAAAGTTTCATGGAAGAGACTTTAAAATTGGGGAAATCACTACGGCCAAATCATTTATGGGGTTATTATCTTTTTCCTGATTGTTACAACCATGACTACAACAACCCCAGTTACAATGGAAATTGTCCTCCTGTAGAAAAGAAAAGAAACGATGCTCTTGACTGGATGTGGAAGCAAAGCACGGCCCTTTATCCATCCATTTATTTGAAGAGTACTTTACGGTCATCTCAAAAAGCTGCCCTCTTTGTTCGTAATCGTGTACAGGAAGCCATTAGGGTTTCTAAAGTGGCTGATCCTAAACATCCACTTCCAATTTTTGTGTATACTCGTCTTGTTTTTACTGATCAATCTTTGGAATTCCTTTCTCAGGTAAGTAAATCAAAGCATAATGGCTATGAAGTACTGTTCACAAGTAGTATTTAGTGCAATGTAACATCATTTTTTAGTAAGTGAAATTTTGCCTTTATATCATTTAGGAATATGCGCGTGAGAAGTCCCATGTTATTAGGTAGTGTAGACAATATTGACTGGTTCTTTTTTTCTTCATGAGCCTTCTCTGTTGTCAACAGAAGTAATCAAAACAATAATAGTCTCTCTTTTTTGTGTTTGGTACTGGGGATTGAACCCAGGGTTTCATGAATGGTTTGCAAATGTTCTAGCACTGAGCTTCATCTCCAGTACATATTTTACTTTTTATTTTGAGACAGTCTCACTAAATTATGCAGGCTGCCTCTGGCCTCGAACTTGTTATCCTCTTGCCTCAGCTTCCCAAGTTGCTGAGGTTACAAGTGTGTTCTACCATGCTCAGCTATTTATTTTAATATTTAAAAAGCGGCTATGTATAAAACTTAAATAGTGGAGAAATATTTAAATTATTATGATTGGATCAGTATGCTTAGCTTTGGTGTGATTGTCCTATGTATAACATTTTCATTTTATTTCTATCTGCTAACTGTTCTTATCACATTTGCCAGGAGGACCTTGTGAATACAGTTGGCGAAACTGTTGCTCTGGGTGTCTCTGGAATTGTGATATGGGGAGCACTTAGTTTAGCACGAAATTTGGTAAGTTGAATTGGTAGGAAATAGATGAAAACATTTCTACCTTTAATATTTTTTTGAGGCTTGTTTTGGCATTAAATAAGAAAATAATAACTAGGTTTGGCAAGTAGTTGTTGTTGTTAGGTGCAGTCAAGTTGGTGTCCAACTTATAGCAACCTTACATACAACAGGTGAAACACTATTGTCAGTGCTTCTCTGCTGTTCATAGGGTTTTCAATGGCGGATTGATTTTTTGGGAGCGGGTTGCCATGTCCTTCTCCCAAGCCTACAGCCCCTGGTGTTCCCAGGAGATCTCCCATAGAAGTACTGACCAGGCCCAACTCTGCTTAGCTTCCAAGATCTGACGGGATTGAAAGCCACAGGGCTATAGCTGCAGGCTGGCAACTAGTCGGTACTCAATATTTGCTGAATCAAAAGATCTTGTATTTGTTTGTTTAGGTTGTAAAAATAAAATCTGAACTTATTTTTGAGTGAGGAATCAGAATTTCAGAGAGATTTATTAAAATTCTGTAAACTACATAGCTTTTCAGAAGCAAAACTAAGACTACAATTCCAATTTTCTGACATGGTGTTTGGTGTTAGCTGATAGGTCCCTTTATTTTTCATTTTGTTTAATTCTCCATATCAGGTCTTTATCCTCCATTTTGTTAATGCTGTTGACCCAAAGAGTAAAGCTATGTTTCCACTGCTAAATAGGAGCTAAACTTTTCTTTGTCTGATGGATGTGGAAACACTAGTGATGAATGTGTCATGGAAAATGTCAAATGAATCTCATGGCCCTGAGGTGCTGTCCTAAGATCAGTAAAGAATAGACTTTATACTCCAAGACCTGGAGAGACCTTTTGAGAAGTATTACATCTGTCTCTTGTCCTTTAGATAGAATAGCAGTGTTACTTCATTTAAAAGTATTTAAACAATCATATTTGTGATATTCTTTCAAGGTAGTTTCATCCCATCTGCCTATTTTGTATCATCATTATTATTGTCTTTGGTATGCTCTTCAACAAAAATGAAATAATAGCAAAATATATGTTCACAAAAAGACACATGTTAGTAAAATCTTTTATATTTCAGAAAATTATTTTAAGATTATAGTCCTCCTATGTATTTACTGCACCTAACAACAGCAACAACAACAACAAATACTTTTCCAGTTTTTATTAGTTGCTTTTCCAAGCCTATAAACTCCTTTCGTAAGGAAACTATTAACTCTACAATGGAAATATTCATAAATGTTCTGTAGTACAGAACATTTATAAATAACATTATAATAACATTATAAAACATATAACATTATACATAACAAATAACAAACAAATAACATTATAAATAACATTATAAAATAACTGAGAATTCCACCCTTCATTGAAGGAGGATTGAGTCAGGCATTGTACCATGAGTAGGATGATGTGACATACTATTTAAGTGTCACATTTATTTTTAAATGTCACTTTAATCTTAGATTCACATGCTTTTTCTAGGCCTTCCAGATCTCCTCAGTATTATTCTCAGGGATAGTCTATCCACTTTAATATGACTGTTTTCTCTTTAATGGCACTGTCCCACTGCTGTTCTTTATAGACTGTGTTCAATATATTTCTGCTACTTTTCCTAATTCACGATTATTTTAAATATCAGTATTATCATTGCTCTCCTTTTTTTTCTGTTAATTATAGTCAATAGACCCAAGCATCATTTGTCACATATCCTCTGATTCGTTGTTGTTAGGTGTCATTGAGTCGGTGTCCAATTCAAAGAGACCCTATGGACAACAGACAAAACACTATTGTTAGTGCTTCTCTGCTATCCATAGAGTTTTAAATGGTGGGCTGATTTTTGGGAGTGGGTTGCCGGGTCCTTTTCCAAAGTCTACAGCATCTGGTGTTCCCAGGCGGTCTCCCATTCAAGTACTAATCTGGCCCAACTCTCCTTAGCTTCTGTCATCTGACAGGATTGGATGCCACAGTGGTATGGCTACAAGCATCTGATTCATTAAGAACTTGAGAAACTGGTAATAACAGGTTTATTTGCTAGAACTGACTTAAAACAGTGCCAAGCAAACTGTTTCCTTCCACTCCATTTTTTTTTTTTTTTTTAGATCTATTGGTATAACAGGGCCAACTCTTCTCATTCTAGTTTATGAGACTTGACTGTTAGATATTCAGGAATTTTTGTGACCCAGTTGTTAAACATAGTCATTATTAAAAATTGAATTATTGCCAGACCTGGTGGTGCATGCTTGTAATCCTAATAACTTGGGAGGCAGAGGCAGGAAGATTGCAAGTTCAAGGCTAGAAGCAGCTTGTGTAACATAGTAAGACCCCTTCTCAAGATAGAAAATAAAAAAGGGGATGGGGGTGCAGCTCAGTGACAGAACACTTGCACAGTGTCCATGAGGCCCTGAGTTTAGCCCTGTAGTACCACAAAAAAGTTAAATTATTTAAAAATCAATAAAAGAAATTTTATTAAACATGAAGGTAATAAATGCCAAAATATATCAATTGTTTTACTTCATTTTATTATTATCCAGGTTTGAGGTTGTTTATATGTCTTATATTTGTATAAATGGAAATGATGGGTAATGGTTGCAACCCCACATTCACTACTATATTGTGTGATGTGGTGTACTTTCTTCCCAAGTTTGCATTCAATAGTGTCAGATTGGTTGCTTGAAAATGTCTATGGAAGGCATATTTACACCCTAATATATATACAAATGCTATAAACCAGCCTTACTTATTAGATAGCAAGATTAGATTTTCTATAGGCTACATCTTATGTAGACTAATGATTCTCAGACCATTCTCATAATTATACCCCTCTTTTTGCCTATTGTCTCTCTGCAAGCCACAGCAATGTCACATGAACTTGGCATAAATTCTCATATCTCCTTAGTACTGGGAATATAGTGTTGAAGAATATTTTATAGTTAATGTACTCTTGGAGTTTAACAGTGCTTAGAAAAACTACATAAATAAGAAAAATGCTCGTTGTGATAAGTGCTATCATGGATAATTAACATGGAGATGTGCATCCACAAAGAAAGTGTGTAAGAAGGGTACTGTATAATTAACGCACCATCGTACTAACAAAGTTGAGTTGAACATGTTAAAAATTAGAGGAGAGAGCATTCCAACCAGAGGGAAAAGTAGTACAGTTCAGAATGGATATGCCATGCTAGTGAAGCAGTTACTGTGTCTAGGGAATGTGGATGTGAGAGGGTTGTACAAGAGAAAGGACTGTGTGGAAGTCAAGAGAAGAAGTTAAGTTTTATTTTAAACTTCACATAAAGCTATTATAGTGTTAAGTAGACATATGGCATATTAGTTTTCTATTGCTCCCATAAAGGTTAAAAATACTTAGAGGCTTAAATAATAGAAATTTATCATTTCATAGTTTTATAGGCCAGAAGTTCCACATGAGTCTCCATGGGTTAAAATTAAGGTGTCAGTAGGCTATTCCTTTCTAGGAGAGTTCTCACTTTCCCACTGGGATTGTGGGAAGATTCAGTTCTTTGTGAATGTAGCAATGACATCTCCATTCTCTGACTCGTCACTGGCTAAAGATCATTTCCATCTTCTAGATGTCCCTACACTCTTACTCTTTAGCTCCTTGTCCTTTTCTTCTGTCTTCAAAGTTGCCAGTGTTGGTTTAAGTCCCTTTTATACTTTGAATCCCTCCTCCTTTTCAATCTCATCTTTCTAACCCAGCTGGAGAAATTTCTACATTTTTAACCACTAGCATAATTGGATCTAGCCCTCCAAGATAATTTAGAATAATCTTCTCTTCTTGAGGTACACACCGTCAATTACATTGATAAAGTTCCTTTTGCTGGGTTAGCTAATACAGTCAGAGGTTTCAGGGAATTAGGGGGTAGACATCTTTGGGATGCCAACATTAGTTGATATCACCTATAGGAAGGTAATAAGAAATAGATTCTAGTGGGAGCTGCCAATTACTTGCCTTGCCTGTCGACATGGCATGGCCACTTTCACTCAGTGTAGCGGTTGATCAAGAAAGAAAGTGACTGCCTTCAACATTTTTTAAAGGGCAATATCTAGGTTTTAGAACATGCCAGGCTCAAGATGAATCATTGCAGCTACTCATCACTTAGGTTCTGCCAAATTTGTGAAAGAGCTGTTATCACGAACACATAATTTGACTCTTTATAACATTAAGTAAATATAAAATATACTCAGTTGAATCTGTAGTTATTTTGATCCATCCATTTAGAAACTCTTTTCAATGCTGCTTAAACTTGTCTGGCAAATGTGATCTTGTTACATTTGTTTATGACTATTGAAGGTTAACTAAAGGTATAGGAGGCTCTGTATTGAGCACTTCTGTACACATCTTATCTTTTCATCTTCCATCAACTACATGAGGTAGGCTCCAAAATCATCTGTATTTTATAGGTGATGAAACTGAAGTATTACCAAGTTAACCAAGGTAACGAAGTTGCCCAAGATCACCCAGATGAGAAACTAAGATTTAGAAGGCTTGAAAGATTCTCAAGTTCATACAGCTGGTCATTAATGAAATTGAGATTCCAGTGAGGGCAAATGAATCCTAGAGCCAATATTCTAACAGTTGCATTATTCTATTCCCTTGATTAATTTTTGAATTATTGAGTTATATTAACCCTGTGATTTTTTTTTTCAATATTAGGAGGTTCAACTTGGGGCCTCAAACATTGTAGCCAGTCTATCACTGAACAGTACCCACCAGGCCCTTTTTAATTTTTCATTTGCAGACAAGGTCTCACTAAGTTTCATAGGCTGCTCCTGGCCTCAAACTCGAGATCCTTCTGCATCAGCCTCCTGAGTGACTGGGATTGCAGGCATGCACCATGAAGCCTGGCTAAGGCTAGGATATATTAAGACTCAACTGATGAATTATTCAGTGGAATAAAATGGCGTGTGAAATGTACAAACTTTACAAGCAACAGTTGGAATGATCTTGCTTGTTAGGGTAAAAAAGATGTATGTTCTACCTCTCGGTGCTTCTATTGTTTTGTTCATCCTTAAAAATAGCTTCTTACAGTGAATTAATTCACATTGAACTAACTTATGCCTTGGTACTCTGACCATTTTATAATTTTACAGAAATCTTGCCTGGGCCTACATGATTACATGGAGACTACATTGAATCCTTACTTAATCAACGTAACTTTAGCAGCTAAAATGTGTAGCCAAGTGCTTTGCCAGGAGGAAGGTATGTGTAAAAGGAAAGACTGGGATTCAGATGACTACCTTCACTTGAACCCAAAGAATTTTGTTATTCAAACTGTGCCTGATGGAAAGTACGTAATACAGGGCACTCCCACACTTGAAGACCTACAGTACCTTTCTGAAAAATTTGATTGCAGTTGTTATGCCAATTTGCATTGTAAGACAAGACTTGATGTGGAAAACGTTCGTACTATTAATGTGTGTGCTATTGAAGATGTTTGTATAGATGCCTTTCTCGATTCAGAATCCAGTGCTGAACCTCTCGATTCAGAATCCAGTGCTGAGCCTCCCGAATCGGAATCCAGTGCTGAGCCTCTCGAATCAGAATCCAATGTTGAGCTTCCTGAATCAGAATCCAATGTTGAGCCTTCTGAATCTGAATCCAATTTTGAGCCTTTCAATTCACAAAATAAGCCTTCTGTTCCTGCGAGCAGTAACTCACAAGGCGGGGCATCTGCTGCAGTGTCTCCACATGTTTCTGGGAAAGGTCTCAGGGGATGGCTCTTAGTTGTTTATATATTTTTTCATAGCATTTGAAATATTTTCTATAGACTCATGCAACCAGAAAATGCAAAAATTGACATTATCTTTTAGACTGTATTAAAAATCAAGATCCTACTTTGCGTTTACAAATCAAATTGCTTATTCTTCTACCAAACACTGATTGCAAGGCCCATCACACTTGCAGGATGAGTTTTCTTCTAAGAGGAGTGAAGATTTTAATAAAGCCAAGTTACTGTAAATGATTGTCTTTATTAGTAGTGTTTCATTTTTTTAAAAAAAGCCATTTTTTAAAAAAGAAAATATTAAGGTGAAAACCTTGATCTTTAAAATGTAATATTTCAAATGTACTAGCATGCCTTACTTACAGAAGTATGGTTTTTAGCTATTTCACCTTGGAAATTTGTTCCAACTGTGTTTTATAAAAGGTGAGCCATTCAAAATGATTATTCTGTATATTTTTGTACATGATTTAATATGTCTTTAGAATTCACATTTATAAAGTATTTTAATTGTCATTCTTGATTGTCAAGTTTAATCTTTTGATTAAAATATCTTACTCCATTAAGCAACCATTCACTGGGTCATTCACATCCTTCATGCAGCATTTATATAGTGCTTATTCTCTTCCAGCTTTCATGTTATGAGTCACAGATTCAAGGTAAAGCAACATACTTTTTGCAATAAGTGAGTTTCTTGTATGTTTGCAGATGACAGAAACTGAATGTGGAAAATTAGGACACAATGTGTTCTAAATGCTATTAAAAGTTTCTTGTGCCCTAGCACGCAAATAAGGATTTGGTTATATCAGACCTTCCTGAAAGACATTATGTGTAGGTATCCTTAAATGTTGAATGGTTATTAGGTACTATGAGACAGAAGGAACTTCAGAAGGGTGGAATGTCAGGTGTGCTTATTACAGTGGTGTCAAATAGATGATGTCAAATGATGAAAATCTTTGTAAACCATTAAAAGACATTCAACTTTTACAGTGATGTCACTCTCAAATCTTTAGATTTGTCTTATTTTTCTCCACCAATATGTTACAACAAGATGTGTCTATTTTTAGTCTCTATCACTTCCTTATCCTGTAAGCATCATAAGGACAGGTATTTGGTCTGTTTGGCTTACAGTTGTTTCTATAGTGTAGCAAACAGTGTCTGGGACATAGGGGGTGTCTGTTAAATATTTGTTGAACAAATGAAAGCCAATGGGGATTCACTAAAGGTTTTAAACATGGGAATGAGCATGACCATTTTTCATGACTGGAGGACCACTGGACCAAGGCTGACCTCTCCCCTCACATATCCTTCATTCTCCATTCTCATTATGATGGAAAGGAAAAATTTGATAGTGGCCTGGAGAGGATACTACATGTGGACTTGTTCACTTAGAATAGATGAAATGCTGTCAGAGTAAGCAATGGTCAAGACTTAGAAAGAATGGAGAAAGCAAGGCAAACTGGAAAATAATTGATTTTGGACTTGAACAATTGAAAGGGCCAATTCCAGATTGCAACATTTATTAGGTGAGAGTTAACCTAGTTGAGTTTACATTTCAATAAAATTACAGTTAGATTTACATTCTGGTATTCTTGAGCAGATTGAATGATATAGTACATGAGAAGCATTTGGCCTTAGAAATAACTCAATAAATGTCTGTGGGAAAAGGGGGATAGATATGAGGTATGATTTAATAGTATGGTGAATGTCAGAAAAGAAATGTATTACTGTAAAAGACACATTGCCATCAATACCCCTCAAAATATTCTCCCTGGCTTTGAGCACTCGTATCTCGTTTCTCTTGCCACTTTCTGAAGCAGATCTGAAGTCCTCTTTCATGAACGTCTACAATCGAGCTACCACGACTGCCTCAATGTCCAAAATAGATTCAAAACATGTACCTTTTATGGTCACTTTGACTTTGGGGAAGAGCCAGAGAAGAGCTCTGGTGCCAGAGCTGGTGAATAAGGTGGATGAGGACATACTGTAATCTTTTTATTTGACAGAAATTGTCATACCAGAAGTGATATGTGACATAGACCTTTGTCATGATGGAGGATAAAACTAAAGACATTCAGTAAAGAGAATTTTGAGAACTGCTTCAGCAAGTGGCTAGAATGGTGGGGTAAGTGTGTTCAAAGGCAAGGGGAGTATTTGAGGGGAATTAAAGGCAATGTGTCTTTAATTGTAACCAAATCATTTTTAACTTAATCATACATGGTAATTTTTGATCACACTGCATACATTTCATTGAGCATGGGAAGGTGCTTTTATTGTTGCTGTTGGATGGAATGTTAAAACAAAATATTTTTGCCATGGCAGACTTGGCCATGCATCTGATAGCAAAATAAGCCACTAAATGGAAAAATAAATTTGGCAGGAATATTTTACATAAAACACAACTTTATGATTAGGTTTGCTGAAGCAAAATGTATTTCCATTTCAATCAAGTATTTTTGCCAAATATCAAGTTAGTATTTAAGCAATAAAGAAAATTATAAAGAGTTCCCGCTTTTCCAGAATTTGTGTATTCATAGGCATACTAGAATAGAATAGACTTTGGTATAAATATATAGAGTAAAAATTGCAGATCTGTAATAGAAGTCCACCCAGTTAATTAACACAGATCAGTAAAGAAATGAACTAATTGGCATTAAAATAGTACAGAATTAATTTTTTGAATACAGATTATCTCTAAACTGTCAAGTGTCTTACAAAACCTATCTCCCTTATAGATAGCTCAGTTCCAAAGTTACTGGAGAAGAGGCATGCTTTTCTTCCTGTTTTTTGTTTGTTTGTTTGTTTAGGTATTATGGGGTTGATCCCAGGGCATTTATCATGTTATGCATGTTATGCAAGCACTCTCACCCATTTTTCACTTTTTTTTGTGATAGGGTCTTGCTTCCTCTGACCTTGACCTTATCATCCTCCTTCCTCAGCCTCCTGAGTCACTGGGATTAGTGACCTATGCCACCATGCTAGAAGACACATGCTTTTGTGTAGCAATTGCTTTTGAAGATGAGTTTGGATGGAGAATAAAGCCAACCACTGGGCTTATTGGAGATATATTCAATATTGTTAGAAGAGAGCAGGCATTTACTAAGGAATCACAAAATATTATTTACAAATATTTGTTAAGCAGTTAATGAAGACTCAAGAGAGTTGCACTTTATTTTTTAATATTTTAATTTTTTGCAGTACTGACATTGAACCCAGGTCTTGCATATTCTAGGCAAGCACTCCACCAGTGAGTCACATCTTCATCTCTTTTTATACATTTTTTTTTTATTTTGAGACAAAGTCTCACTAAGTTGTCAGGTTGCCTCTGGCCTCAAACCAGTGATCCTCCTGCAACAATCTCCCAAGTAGATGGGGTTACAGTTGTATGCTACAGTGCCTAGCTTGAGAGGTGATATTTCTAAAAAAAAAAAAAAAAAAGCTCTGGGGACTGAGAGTGTACAGGAGGTATAGGTCAGTGGTAGAGCAGTTGACTTGTATGCCTAAGGCCCTGGGTTCAATCCCCAGTATCACAAAAAAAGGAAAAAGAAAAAGCCTCAGCAATGGATTTTCCATGGAGATCTCTCTCTCTCTCTCGCTCTCTCTCTCCATATATATATATATATATATATATATATGCATATATATATATGTATATGGTGTGTGTGTGTGTGTAGAGAGGATAGATAGATAAATGATAGGCAGATATATATCATATTGTTGTTAGGTGCCATCAAGTCAGTATCTGACTCAATGTGTGTATATATATGTGTATATACATGCACACACACATATATATGTGTATATATATACACACATACATATAAATATCTATATTTAGATACATGGGGTACATATGCACATTATATATGTGTATATATTATATATGTGCTTATATATGATATATATATGTATATAGTATCTATCTGTCTATCATTTATCTATCTATCCTCTATCTATATTGCATGTGTGCCTCCATTCAGGATAATTAATTGTTTGAGTCTTAATATATGAAAATACTATGCAAAACAAAAGATGACTAATATAAAAGTCATAGCCAATATTGTTGTATAAGACAGAATGAGGAGTAGAAGACCACAAAACCAGAATACTTCCAAAATGCTGATGTTTATTTGGTAATGCAGTAAAAGTTAAAGTTAACAATTTCTGAAATTTTCCTATGTATTGATTGCTGGCAAAGTAATTGCAATATTTAGGTGGCATGTAACCTAGCCCTGGAAAAGGACAGATTTGTTGCTGTTGTAAGGTGCTCTGAGTTGAGTTTGACTCATGGCGACATTCATAGGATTTTCAATGGCTGCTTGTTTCAGGATTGCTTTGGGAGCAGATTGCTACTTCTTTCTCCTGTTTTTGCAGTGCTGGGGATCAAATATGGGTCCTCAGTGTGCAACAGCACTCTACCAACTAAGCTTGACTAGATATTGATGGCTGGTGAGGGCATTTACCTGGCATTTAGTTCTCATTCCAATGAAGGAGTCTGATTTCTGGACTATGTTCTTTCCATTCCACTGCCAGGTAAGCTCAGTGAAGACACAGCTATGAACTTGGGATCTTGTAATGTAACACCATGAAATGTTGAAAAGCATTGCAGTGACTATTGAATATAATTGCTGTTGACTGAGAATTTTTTTTTTTTCTTGTTGCAGTATTTTATTTTTTTGGGAGTCCTGGGGGTTGAAACTAAGGCTTTGAGGATGCTAGGCAAGTGATATACCATGGAGCTGAACACCTAGCCCCCTTTTAAATTTTTTATTTTGAGACAAGTTCTAAGTTGTGTAGGTTGCCTCTGGCCTTGAACTCATGATACCCCTGCCTCAGCCTTCTGAGTTACTGGGATTACAGTTGCGCACTGTGGCACCTGGTTTTGTTTCTGATTCAGGTGGTTAGCTAACAGGGTAAATGCATTTTCTCTTTGCCAGAAGAGCATGTTTTCTGAAACACTTCATATGATGTTATTTTAGACTTGGAAATGCTCCCCATCACCCTGTTTCTTTGGGTACATGTTGGCAATGATCTTACTCCTAAATTTTGTCTGATGGATTCAAAATAGTGGAAAAACACAGTGTTTTTCTCTTTGTTTATATTTTATTATCTACTGTGTATTCTTCTGTAGTGATTCTGCATATTTGCTGAAATGAATGACACATACTTTTTAAAGTATACTTTTTAGAATAGTTAACTATGTGATAGAAGCAACTTTCACTGCAAGGTTACTTGTGGAAAGTTCTTCTAAATTATTATATCTAGTAGGTTGTAATTCCCTTTAAATTTCACAACCACTGCAATTTTATCTGAATTCTCAACTCTGAGGTCAAGGTTGGTATTTCAGAATCGAACAGCTTGCCTATGGGTATTCTCCCACCTTAGAATACATGGACTCATATGATCTGTCACACTTGTAAAACTGTCATGACTATTTTAACACAGTGTTTCTACAAAAGACACTTTTTTTTTTAATGCAGTGGTTAGGTGTTGAACCTAGAGCTCGACACATACTATTATAAGTACTTTACCACTTTACCGCTGGGCTGCACTCCTAGCCCTGTTTTTATTTTCTGTTTTGAGACAGGGTCTCACTAAGTTACACAGTCTGCCTTTGGCTTTGAACTTGTGGTCTTCCTGCCTCTGTCTCCTGAGTCATTGGGATTACAAGCATGCACCCCTGCATCTGGCTGATGCTGACATTTTGATGAAATTAAAATTTAACATGGAGTGGTTAAGTATTTGAAAGTGAAACCCTATCAATAAAATTTAGACAACCTGGGTATTTTTCTTTTGTCTTATGCTTACAAGGGAAAGATGGGAAAAAAAGAAAAGGAGAGAAGACATAAGGGGAAAGATCTAGACTGCTTTCTCTGATTCCATTGAGAACACTAATTTGCACAGAAATCAAAGGAACATCTGATGCAGACAAAATCAGCCTTCAAACTCTGTTAAAGCCAAGATTTGTTGTACTTGAATGTCTGGTCTGATCTCCACAAATGTTACTGCCACCTTCTTCCCCGACCCTTGTCTCTGACTTCCTTTTAGAAACAAAAAGAAGTGAAGTCACAAAGTGATGGTACTGTTTGGGTTATGCCCAATCCACAGATTCCCACATACTCTCAGATGATAGTATAGTTAAAGGCACTAAGATCTTAGTAAACTCTTTGAGACATTAGATTTCCTGTGTGAGATAAAGACATGTTTAACTAGTAAAGACTTAATTTCCTTACATGTAAGATCTGTTTATTACCTGAATTGAGACAGAGTTGCAAAAGCAACAAAAAGGCTTGAATTATTATACATTCTTCAGCTCTATTTTTTTTAAAAATTTGAAACTCATGTATAGACTTTTATGTTAGTCTGAAATCTTTTTTATTATTATTAAGTCATTGCTACTTATGGCAAAATTAATACAAAGTAGAAAACTAAAATCTCCTTCCCTCCCTTTACCAGTGATGACTCCTGGTTATAATTTCATTCATGCAATTTCAGAAATTTCCTAGGAATATGACTTCAAAATATGTCTATACATTTGACACAAGTTGAACTACAATATCAATAATTTTCTATATTTGCTCTTTCCATATGACAATACATATTTAGTGTCCACTTCACTACATTTTTGTTTTTAAACAGTAATGTTGATTTTTTTCATAGTTTTCAAGGATATCCTTTATTCCTTGCCAAAACCATTTGCAAGACTAAATTTTGTTTTTTCCCGCATTTATAACCAGTTTTATACTTTGAGACCATTGCCATTTTTGATAGTTAAGATTTGACTTTTCACAAAACAGTAGATTATAATATGACAACAGAAAACCAAAGACCAGCTTTTAAAAGAACATCTTATTTTTTCAACCCCTGTGTATGTCTTCTGTTACAAATTCATCTACCCACTGAATCTCATTTCTTTTATAAGGTCATAGAGCCTCACTAAGTTTTGACAGATAACTCTTTTTGGAAGTATCATCCAAATAAAATTCTAAAATCTGTACACTGCCAATTTTTCATGGAAAGGCCAGTCCTTGGCAACAGAATTTAGGCAACTGAGCAAGCTAATTATAGTTCAGGCATTGTAAACCTGATGCCTTTGGGCAAGTCATTTACAATCTCTGGGTTTGTTTCTTTAACTATGGGAGGTCAACTATTGAAGAGACTAGAGAAAATAAAAGTCAGTCAGCTAGTATAGTGCTTGTCATAAGAATGGTAGGTGCTCAGTAAGCAGAATAATTGATAAGTCTTTACATACTTTCCAAAATTTCCCCTCTGTTAGATGATTTAAAGTTTACATTTGGAATATGAAATTCCTTGATATTTTGACTTTGAGTAATGGAATATTAAGTAAAATGCATTTATAAGATGTTTCATTTGAGTAAAAACTATAAATTAATGGTCACAATATGTGCTATTTTATAGATGTTCTATGTTCGATGTATGAATCAATTATCAGAAACAAATTAGAGCCCTCAGGGCATCTTATGACTGATGTTGTTGCATCTGTAATTAGACTCCATAGAAATTAAAAACATTGTGCAAAGACAATTTTGTTCATCTATTTGGTCACTGGGGCTGGGATTTAGCTCAGTTGGTAGAGCACTGCGCTGCAGTCTCTGAGGTCCCGAGTTCAATTCCCAGCACTGCAAAAATGGGGGAAGGACATGGCAATCCACTCCCAAGGCAATCCTGAAACAGTCAGCCATTGAAAACCCTATGAGGGTCGCTATGAGTTGGATACCGACTTGACGGCACCTAACAACAACAACAATTTGGTCTCTATGTTAATATAACAATAGTTATAACAAACCTCAAAGTAGTAGGTAGAACATATACCTTTTATTGAAATAGATTACTTCTAGTCTAATTTGCTAATCCAGACCTAACTCCACGACACACCTAACAACAATAACAGCTAGCAGATATAGGGACAAAGATGGGTTTGGATTAATAATATATCATGATGTAATTTTTAGGGCCTAAATCCTTACAAATGATTTTGGTTTTCTTTGCTAGAGTTTAGTTAAATATGAAAATTAAATATTTCTGGGTTTAATATTTATACTGTGCTTACCATTTTGTAAAAGTGGGGAAACCCATCAGGACTGCTTTTGAGAACTGAGCAGCCAAAAATACATACTTCTTGCATCTTGTGGAAAACTTTAGCTCCTAAAGCGAGGGAATGAACTTTAGTGGTCAATGATATTAGTGATGCATTGTTTCCATGAGATGCTGAGAATCAGCCTGGCTAAAATTAATCAATTACTACTTCATAATTTCTCAAAAATAAAAACTTCTGTTTCTTACTCAACACTTAATTATATGCTTTACATACAACCTCTCATTTATTTATTTGTTTTTCCAAATAGAGTAACTAAGTCTTAGATTAAGTGACTTGCCCTGGCTCAGACAGCTAATAAATCCAAGAACCAGAAAGATCTGGCTGTGTGGCTTTGACTCCAAGCTGGTAAAACCATCATTACACAATACTGCCCCCCTGAGGCTATGAGGTGAAATTTTATCATAGCATGAGTTTATTTTCTCTTCCTTCTTTTTACTCAGGCTCAGAATGACATCTGACCATAAGTATCTGTTTAATAAGACATTTTCTGAGTACTAGGCCACTGGGCACCAGTGATCAAGGGGCATTTGAGTTTATACACACTTTCAATATGGCTTTTATGGATCAAGGGGGAAACTGATAATTGAAAAAAAGAGAAAAATCGAGTTATTAGAAGTTTGCCTCATCTTAAAATTTCCTGTGCCTCATTTATGACACACAATGATAATTCATTGAGAGCAGAAGGAGTCAGTAAGATAATCATGCTAAGTTCTTTGTATTTCTTCAACAGTAAACTTTCCATGTTCTTGAAGCCTTTTGGTTTCAGCAAATAGAAATGATAACTAGTCACATGCCACCACACTATGTCCCCCAAAGAAAATCTGTCAACTTATCAGACAAAAATTCATGTACAGTAATGTTAAAGATAGAAAAGGATAATATTGATGGCTTTGATTATTTTGGAAGTTTTATTCTTGAAGAGCCTACAGCTGTAGCACTGTGTCATCTGATCCCATCAGATCTGGTTAGTACTTCAATGGAAGACCTGGGAACACCAAGTGCCATGGGCTTGAGAGAAGGACAGGCAACTCACTCCCAAAAAACAACCTGCCATTGAAAACCCTATGCATAGCAGAGAAACACTGCAATAGTGTTTTGCCTGCTGTACGTAGAGTTGCTATGAGTTGGACACCAACTCGATGGCACCTAAAAACAATTCTTGAAGATGACTTTAAAATGTTTTCTTATAAAACTGATTTAGAAATGATTTTATTGCTACAAGTAGAAATTTTAAGTTTGTGGATATTTTGGCAGTGAGGGAATTGGTGGGGTAAGAAATTAAATGATCACATCTCCTGGTAATAATTTTATGTTTTCTTAGAAGATATGCTGAATAAGATTTTACAATTTAGACTCTAATATAGTTTTTGTGAATCAGCATGGTGTATGTGCATATATGTGTATACATGAGTATGACAAAAGGAGACAGAGGAAAGGAGAGGTAGTTTTCTCATCTGCAGTAAGAATTAAATGAGTTGACCTATATAATGCTTTTAGATCAGCACTTGGTACATGGTAAGCACCATAAGCTTGATTGCTTTCTTGTTTCTTTTAGTTTAATTCTCATTCATTTGTTCTGGGCAAAGCCTGTGCTAAGGGCTTACAGGCATTGTCTCCTCTGATCTCCACAGTACCCTGTGATAGTGACACTGCTATGATCTGAAGAAACGGAGGCCTTAGGCTGAGCAACTTTCTGCAAGTAATCCAGAGGGGAACAGAGACACAGCCAAAATGCAAATGAAGGCCTGGTGGACTATGGGCAGCTAAGTCCATTTAGAGGATTAGTGAAACCATGAAAGTGGATAAACCACCCAGGGAGAGTGTGATGAGGAGTGCTCCCAGGGAAGCTCAGCCTTCCTCAGTGGGTGGGGCTGAGGGCAGGGGAAAGTGACTGGCAATGCTCAGTGTGGGAGGCAGGAGGAGAAGCAGGTCCAGCAAGGCATTGGCAGCTGTGGGTTCATGAGATGTGATTTCCTTTGGAGTCTTCTCTTTTATGCCCTTCTCTTCCACTTCCTAATGTTGATATTTTACCTTTCTTAAAACAAAACAAAACAAAACAAAACAAAACTGCATTGTTTCCTTTGCTGTACAAAAGCTTTTTAATTTTATGTAATCTTATTTGCCAATTCTTGGTGCTATTTCCTGGGCTTGGACTCTTTTTATGAAAGTGTTTTCCTATGCTTGTGTGTTGGAATATGTTCCCTACATTTGAAACTACTAGAGAGTAGTTTCATTTGTTGTTATTGTTAGTTGCCATCAATCGGGTGCAACTTGTAACTACCTTCATGGGATTTTCAATCGCTGATGGTTTTGGGATTGCTTCTGAAGTGGATTGCCGTGTCCTCCCATTTTTGTGATGGAACCTGGGCCCTCAGAAAGTGTAGAGTGGCATTCTACCAACTGAGCTAAATCCCAGTCCAGTATTTTCATAGTTTCCAGTTTTACATTGAGATCTCTGATCCATTTGGAATTGATTTTCATACAGGGCAAGAGATACACATCTACATTCATTCTTCCACATATGGACATCCAGTTTTCTCAGCATCATTTGTTGAAGAGACTATCTTTTCTCCAATATATGCCTTTGGCATCTTTGTCAAAGATCAGGTATAGCTGCTTGGTTGTTTATCTGGGTCTTTTATTCTTTTCCATTGATCTTCATATTTATTTTTGTGCCAGTACCAGGCTATTTTTGTTACTATGGCCCTGTACTATACTTTAAAATCATGTATTGTGATGCTTCCTGCCCTGGTTTAGCTGCATAGGATAGTTTTGGTTATGTGGAGTCTTTTGTGCTTCCATATGAATTTTAGAACTATTTTTTCTATTTCTTTGAGGTATATCATTAGGATTTTTATAGGGATTGCATTGAGACTATAGATTATTTTTGGTAGTATAGCTATTTTTATTATTAATTCTCTGACCATGAACAAGGGAGGTCTTTCCATATTCTAGTGTGTTCCTCAATTTCTTTAGTGTTTGGAGTTTGCAATACAGAGGTCTTTTTCTGGAGATCATCACTTTAAGTGAAATAACCCAGACTCAAAAAGAGAAATACTGCATATTCTCACTCATATGTGGGAATTAGATATACATGAAAGGAAACGCACACCAAACACACACAAACAATAGTATATTTCTAAGATTGGAAAATATAAGGGGACCCATCAGGAGTGACTGGGGGAATTTGTGGGAGAGGGAGGAAGAGAGGAAAATCGGGAGGGTTAAGAGAAGAAACATATGGGGGTAAATAGGGATAGAGCAAGTGCAAAATACAGCATGCCTTTCTATGAAATTTCCATAATGCATTTCACTATAGTGTATGTGTCTGCAGCCATAGCACCCTGACATCAGATCCTACCTGATCTCGGAAGCTAAACAGGATTGGCTTGGTTAGTTCTTGAATGGAATACCGCCTGGGAATACCAAGTGCTGTAGGCTTGGGAGAAGGACCTGGCAAGCCATTCCTGAAACAATCTGCCATTGGAACCCCTATGAATAGCAGAGAAGCACTGACATAGAGCTGTGCATGGCACAGTGTCAGGGAGTGATTCATCCATTGTACACAGGGTTGCTGTGACTTGGACCCTACTTGACAGCACCAAACAACAATACCATATGCATTAAAAAAATACTATATCTACCTCATAAATATGTACAATTACCTCTACATGTAAGCCAAAGTGTTTTTGTTTTTTATTATTGTTTTTGTGAAATGTTAAAGGAGATGAAAATGTCAGCAATCCTGATTTGAAGATTGCACAGTGCATATATGACCAGAGTTGTTATGCTGTACCTCATAAATATGTACAAAATACTTAATAAAAATTAATATCAATAAATAAAATTAAAATAACAACAAAAGAACAAAAAGTATTTTCCCACTGTATAAGTCAGATTTTGAATCACAGTGACAAAATTCCTGATACAAACAACACAAAGAGAAGAATTATTCATTGTGGTTCATGGCTCCTAAGGGTTCAGTACATGATTGTCTGGCTCCATTACTTTGAGCCTGAGGTGAGGCAGAACATCCTGATGGCAGGAGCATGTAGAAGAGGAGGCCATTCACCTCATGGTGGACAGGAAGCAGAGAGAGGTAGGGACTCAGAATCAGGTATGACTTTCAAAAGCATGCCCCAGGGCACCTGCTTCCTCCAGTCAGGCCCCACCTCCTCACGTTCACACTACCTCTCAAAATAGCACCACTGGCTAGGGACCAAGCTTTGGACAGAAGCTTTTTCAGTTTTCTTTGTTAGTCTGACTTGGTGTTGCTGTGACAAAGTAACTGACAAAAACAACAAGGGAGGAAAGACTCATTTTAGCTTACAGACTGTGCTTGTCTCTGCTGACAGTGGGCCTGTGGTGAGGCAGAACATAACGGGGTGGGAGCATAGGCGGAGACTGCTCATCTCATGGTAGACAGGAAGCAAGGGGAGGAAGAAACCAGGGACAACTAAAACCTTCAAAAGCACACCTCAGTGACCTGCTTCCTCCAGCTAGTCCCTAACTCCCAGTTTCCACCACTTCCCAAGATAACACACCACCAGCTGGGAACCAAGCATTCAACACAGGAACCTGTGGGAGAATTTCATGTTCAAGCCAGTACACTTGTACTTCTCAATGTAAAAACAAAATAAAACACACACTCACACAAAATAGACACAGGAGTCTTGAATCCTATGCCAGAAGCATCACATTATGTAATAGTTTAACATATAACAAAGACACTAAGACTTGGAACCCACCTGTGTGCAGAGGATTGGAGTTGAAGCTCAGTGCTGGAACATTTGTCTAGAATGCACCATAAGGCCCTGGGTTTAACCCTCCAGTAATGCAAAACAAACAAACAAAGAACAACAAAAACTTGGAACCTCAGAACTGCTGATCTCTTTCAGGTCTTAAGCGTTTTCTCCTGTCATCAGGCTGTGCTTGTAGGGATGAATCATATCTGCTTCTGTTCTGAGTTCAGGGAGGCTGTCTTATCCTGGGTTCCCCCTCTGCCTGGGCTCCCTTGGGATTTACTCTGTAGATCTCTATTAGTTTGCTAAGGGGTACAATAACAAAGTACTCCTGGCTGGGTACCTTGAAAAACAGAAATTAGTTTTCTCCCCATTCTGGTTCTGAGACTGGAAGTCTAGGGTTGAGGTGTTGGCAGAACTGGTTGCTATTGAGGGCCATGAGGGGAACAATCTATTCCAGACTTCTCTTGTGGGCTTGGTGAAGACCATCTTTTCATGTCTTCCATAAGTTCCTGTTTGTCTCTACATTTCCTCCTCGTACTGGATTAGTACCTACGTGACAAAACACATTTCAACTGTAAAGATCTTGTCCCCAGTTAAGGTCATGTACTGAGGTACTGGACTTTAGAACCTCAACATATGAATTTTGAGTGGATCCAATTCTGCCCATAACATCCTCAGTACCCTTGTTATTGTTGTTGTTAGGTGCCGTCAAATCAAGTCTGACTCATAGCAACCCTCACAGGGTTTTCAATGGCTGAGTGTTTCAGGATTGCCTTGGGAGTGAGTTGCCATGTCCTTCTCCCATTTTGCGGTGCTGGGAATCAAACTCGGGACCTCAGAGACTGCAGAGCAGCGCTCTACCAACTGAGCTAAATCCCAGCCCCCTCAGTCCCCCCGTGATGTTTATTTTCATTGTTGAAGAACTTGACTTTGATGGATCCAGTACAAAATTGAACGCTCAATAAACATTCTATCCTACCATTTTGTAATATCAACTGCGGGAAATAAATTTTCAGTCTATATCTCCCAGTCAGATCTTCCTTCTATAATTAGTAAGATATTAAATAAAGAGGATTTCTTCCTTGTATTTATAAGGAACATAAGTTGCACTCAGTTTTTACATTAAAATCCATGTATATTCCTGTCCCTTCAGCTAACTTTGTCTCTGGTGGTCAGTATCCTTTAGGGAATGAGGAAATCAAGACTTGTATGACCGACACCCTTGGGTGGCAAGTACAATCACTTTCCTTGGTTCTGGGGGCAGAAGGCAAGCTACAAAGTTGGCCCTTTCCTCAATATAGTCATATTTTATGCTCATTTTCCTCCTCTTCTTCTCCTCCTTTTCCTCCTCTCCCTTTTCCTCCTTCCTTTATTCCTCCTCCTCCTTCTTTTTACAGTAGTGAGGAGTTGAACCTAGGGCCTCTCACATGCTAGGAAAGTGCTCTACTACTCCAGCCCTCTTTTTAGTTTTTATCTTGAGACAGGATTTTGCTATATTGCACAAGCTGCCCTCAGACTTGAATTCACAATGCTGCCTCACCCTTCCAAATTGCAGGGATTACAGGCATGCAGCTTGGTTCGCAGCTTCATGCTGTTGTTCTTAACAGATTTTGACATCATGGAAGCTTTGACTATTTGTGAAAGCTGAAGCTTCTCTTCCCAAAGGTGTTTATATAAGATTATAGACAAAACTATGTATGCAATTTATTTTATTAAATTGACTCAAAATACTTTCAATAAAAATTGTGACTTTCTCATCAATTTATGCATGTGAAATTAATTTCAGGCAATGTTCTTAAAAATAAGGAGAAGGTAAAAAAGAAATCCAAAGTGTAAAAACAATTAACAACTAAACTCTGGTTTTGTTAAAAGAATAAATTTCAGGGCTGAGGATGTGGCGGGTTGTAGGGGAGGTGGCTCAGTCATAGAGATGTGTGTAGCACTTGTGAGACCCTGGGTTCAACTCCCAGCACCAAAATAAATACATAAATTTTAATGAAAAGAATCTCTCCCTTGGCTTGAACAAGAAGCTAAAATTACAGAATGGCCTTCAATGTGACAGCACATTCACTTTCTTGTGGACTCTGTTTTGGTGGCAGCTGTGAGGAACTGTGCTTAATAAGCTCTAGCAAAAAGTATCAGTTTAGGTTCATGGGTGAGATAATGGGCTTATGATAAGGGAACACCATGACATTTCAAGATTATCTCCACTGGATTTATGTCCTTTAATTTCTGTCGGTTTCACATCACTGAGTTGCTGGTGTCAGCAAAGGGAGGATTAAGACCCTCACAATTTTTAGGTCCTCTGAGCAGAGAGTCCTGCTGAATTTCAAGTTGTCTGTGAACATCAGTATCACAGATTTGTAAAAGAGAAATTCATATGCTGCTTTCATTTCATGAGAAACCTCATTGAAAAAGCAGTAATTCTAGGCCTTAGCATTAGTTAGTCAAGCAGCTCTGGGGTTTAGCTCCATTGGTAGAGTGCTGCTCTATGCTCTCTGAGTCCCTGGGTTCCATCCTCAGCACCCCAAAAATGGGAAAAAAGATCTGGCAGGCCACTCCTGAAACAATTCTGGAAAAAAATAATCAGCCATTGAAAAATCTGGTGAGGGTCACTATGAGTCATATATGACTCCACAGCACCTAACAACAACAACGTGCATGACGCAGGACCATAGGATGCAGTGGATCAAATCTTTGTCTGTTTTTCCTTTTATTAGTAAATGAGAATGGGGTACAGAGTAATAAAGCATTGGCTTTTTCCATTACGCATCCTTTACATTAATTTATGGAGCCTTATGGCTAATATGTTGTTGTTGTTAGGTGCTGTCGAGTTGGTATCTGACTCATAGCGACCCTACATACAACAGGTGAAACACCATTGTCAGTGCTTCTCTGCTGTTCATAGGGTTTTCAATGGCAGATTGATTATTGGGAGCGGGTTGCCAGGTCCTTCTCCCAAATGGCTAATATGTAGTAAAACTAAAATGCTTATTTGGGTTATATTCCCCTATTTTTCCAATATATTCATGAAAATGCAGTTTACATTGAGATTGTCCTCTCCCCATTCATCCCTCCACATTGACTCTCCTCCCCATCCCATCTTCCCCAGTCTTTGCTTCCCTCTGCTAGTTCCCTCCCTCCTTTCTACTCTTTATATTGTCCCTTTTATACTAAGTTTAATTGTGCATTTTTTTATATATGAATTTATGTATAGGACTTTTTTCTTCCTTTAAGTATGATTCAACTCCCACATATGAGTAAGAGCATATGATATTTCTCTTTTTGAGCTTGTGTTCATTTGCTTAAGATGATGTTCTCCAGTTCCATCCATTTTTCTGCAAATGTCATTATTTCATTTTTTTATTGCTGACTAGTATTACATTGTGTATATGTACCATAGGATTTTTTGTTCATTTTTCTGTTGATGGGCACCTTGACTGGTTCCATATCTTTGCCATTCTGAAAAGTGCTGCATTGAATGTGGAGATGCAGGTGTCTCTGTGGTATGATGACTTGTCTCCCTTTGGGTATATTTGAGTGGGCCAAATCTTAATACTCAAAGATACTTCTTCTTCTTAAGCAGTGAACTCTAACATGAGTTACTAAGCACCACAGGCGTTCTGCTTCATTTGGTCATGGATTAAAGTCCTACTCTGTTTGTTCACAAAGTGTGCTATGATGTTTATTTGCAGAAGAAAGGTTTTGGCATTCTGAGGATACTGATGACTTGGTAAGTGGAGATTCATCTTCAAGGGATCACCATGCAGCATAAAGCATAAAGAACCTTCCAACCCCTCCATTATTTCTCAAAATATTAATTTTCAAAACTTAACTATCATGGAATAGATAAGTTCATTTAATAGAAGCACTCACCTAACCCAGGTTATCGCTCCAAACCACATGCTAATTTGACTAGTTCTGGAGTACATGGCTTTTACCAGCTAACTTGTTGCTATTTTAAAACTAGGCTGCTGTGTCAGGGCAGATCAAATTTTGGTACAGTTTTGTCTTTTCAGATCCACTCTTCCTCCCTCCTGTCCTTTTAAACAAAGTTAGTGAGTTTATTAAGTAAAACTAAGAGACAGACTACACTTTAGATTTAGGTGCAGAGAGAAACAGAGAAAGGGGGGGCTAATAAAAATTATACACATTCAAGAAATGGGGGGAGAGAAAGAAAGAGAGAGAGGTCAAGGTTTCTTTTGAAAAACATCCGTCTAACTATAAAATCTGTCTAACTATATTTTTGGAACAAAAAGTGTGTGATGCCTCTTCATCATTTTTGGCTTCACTCTCCTTCCATTGGCAAGAATGTTGCCATACAAAAAGCACTTGGGGTTTGGTGTTCTCTCACACAGCAGAAAGCAAAGCCAAAGGATATTTAATATTTCTTCTAACTATTAGTTTCTTTGACATTTTCTAATTTAAGCCAGTCTTGAAGCAAACAAAGACAGATGCTCATCATCAAAATGGCAGGACACATATTCTTTAATCATTACCAGTGGGGAACTGTTCTGACATTATTAACGAGCATACAGTGCCTGGCTCCAGAAGAATCTCCTAACAGACATGAAAATAATGAGTGTATCAATATGATTTGGAAAAATCAGATAAAAAATCACCACGGCATGTTTCTGTCTCTATGTGCGAGTGTGAGTGCGTGTGTGTGTGTGTGTGTGTGTGTGTGTGTATACATATCCACATGCTTGACACCCTGACTTTCCTCTCATGCCCTTCCATGAACACCCCATTAAGAGCCTGGTATAAGGAAGTAGACAGCAGCTCCCACTCAACCCAAAATCCAGTGTGATGACAAGGGTTAATGTGACCCCAGTGGTAGGAGAAACCCACTTTCCTGGTGCCCTTAGAAAAGGCCTTTTAAGGTGCCAGTATATATTTGAACTGTAAGTTCAAGGTTGGTAAGAGTTTATTAGGTTGAAAGAGGAGAAAAGATATTTCATGCAGAATCTTTTTAAAACAAGGAAATGACAATCTGGGAAATATGGAAATGTAGATGAATCTAAGAAACTAAGCAGTATGTTGGAAATGTTCAGCTATCATGATGGAGCAAACTACTTATGCTTGATTTTTTGATTTTGTTTTGTTCTTTTTTTTTTTTTTATGTAAGCCAAAAATTTGATCGCTTTGGTAGTCAAATAAGTCCAAAATGAATACAAATGAATTTTAACTGGTAAATTTAAATTTAAAAAATATTCTCATTCTCACTTTTGACATACGCATGGTGAGTCCTGGGATGAATACATATTGAAACATTTTCTCCAAAAGCAATTTGGCCATTTTTATCAAGGGCTGTGAACATTTTCATAGATTTGACCGAGGCTGCTGCCAGTGTTCTATGACAACAGGCATCATTCATTTTGTGGTTTGGAGTTGGCCTTGGCCTCCTGGAAACATCATTTATATAGAACACACTGTGTTTTGGGCCCTCTAGAGTTGTGCATATGGGTCCTGCTTTTAACCTGTTCAACTTACAGCAATCAAGCCCAAGAAAATAGAAAGTCATATGTAGATGTATGTGTAAGAACTTTTATCCCAGTGTAGTTGACAAAAAGCAAAAATTGTGAACATCTTAAAGTTCCATCAACAGAAGAATAATGAAACAAATTATTGTAGATTCATGCAATGGGATTTTTTTTTTTTTTTGCAACTGAAGGAGCTGAACCCAGAGCCTCTCACACATAGTTTGCATGCACTCTAGCATTGAACTGCACCCCCATCCCATTTTTTACTTTTTATTGTGAGACAGGGTCTTGCTAAGTTATATAGGTTGCCTCTGGCTTAGAATTTGCTATCCTCTTGCTTCCACCTCCCTCGTTTCTGGGATTACAGGCATATACCACCATGCCTGGCCCATTGGAATTTTTTTATGTTGTCATTAAAACTCAAATTAAGAGCTAGTAAAGACATGAAGAGATATTCATATAAGTATGTTCCAAAATGAAAGTAGCTTTATTATTTCCTCCAATTTGAAAAATAAAATGTATTATTTAAAAAAAATAAATGAAGTGGACATTAATAACTTTAATACTCTAAGACAGACAATCTTTAACTAGAATATATTTTTTTACTAAATAATGGGTTTCATTATGACATTTTCATGTATGTATATAATGTACTTTGGTCAAATTCACTCCTTATTCACCCTCACTTGTCCTCTCCCCATCTCACAGGTCTTCCCCTTCCCACAAATGGCTCTTCTTTCTACTTTCAAGCCTTTTTTAAAAAAAATCTAGATTACATTTATGACAGAAAACCTGTGATATTTGTCTTTCTGGGTCATATTTCACTTAATATGATGATCTGTAGTTCCATCCATCTTGTTGCAAATGAAAACATTTCATTCTTTGTTAGGGCTGAATAATATTCCTTTGTGTATATGTACTACATTTTCTTTATCCATTAGTCTGTTGATGGGCATCTAGGCTGATTCTATAACTTGGCTATTGTAAACAGTGCTGTGATGAACATGGGTGTACAGGTATCTCTATCTTGTGCTGACTTTGATTCCTTCAGGGATATACCCATAAAAATGGATATGGTGCCTTTCTCCTTTGTTAAAGTAAGCTATAACAATAGTAGTAATAATGCCAGAAGATGAAATATAAGGAGACTCTACCTTATGCCAAGTAATCTATTCAGTACTTTGCACGAATCATCCCACTTCATCCTCAATGATGCCTGAAATGTCATTATGGCCATGATGAGGAAACTGGGGCTCAGATAAGTTCAGCAGCATATCCAAGGTGACACAGATAACAGCAATAGGGCCAGGACTTAAATCAGGTTCTTTCCTCTATTGTCTATTTTAAATTTCTTCTCATGACTGGTGTTCAACTGTGTCCAATGTTGCCTAGGTTTGTGGACCATCAAATGGGTTTCTTTATTCTCCATATGCAGGCAGACACAGTGCTGTGGCATCCCATCCCATCAGATCTCAGAAGCTAAACAGGGTCGGGCCTGGTTAGTACTTAGATGGGAGACCACCTGGGAACACCAGGTGCTGTAGACTTGGGAGAAGGACCCAGCAACCCTCTCCCTGCAAACAATTAGCCATTGAAAACCCTATGAATAGCAGAGAAACTCAACAACAGTGTTTTGTCTATTGTACATAAGGTCACTAATAACAACAACAATAATTCTCCATATGGAAATCAGGTTAAACCATCCCCTTGCTTCCTGCCAATGCACTTGGTGTCTGAGGTTTGTAGAGACAAGACACTGTCCCAAACAATTCCTTATTATAGTTTCCCTTGGAGCCATAAGCCATTTACAACAGGTCTCATAGACCCAGAAAGATTGTTTATGTCAACTCATGGCAAACGTTTTCAACTACTTTTTGAGCTATTGTAACACCTAAAAATCACAAAAAATAACCGTTAACTTTTATTAAACATTTACCAAGCCTCAGACGTGATTCTAAATCACTTACTTAAATCATTTAATCTTCACAATCATCCTATGAAGTTCGTGCTATCATTAGCCACAATTTAAAGATGAGGGAATGCAGGCAGAGAGTGTAAGTACTGTCTATGATGTTGGAAAATAAGTCCTACTTCGGATGTCTGTTGCTCATCCTGCTTGTTGTTGTTAGGGGCAGTCGACTTGTATCCAACTCATAGCAACCCTTACAGGATTTTCAATGGCTGATTGTTTCGGGATTGCCTCGGGAGTGGATTGCCACGTCCTTCTCCCATTTTTTGTGGTGCTTGGAATCGAACTCAGGACCTCAGAGACTGCAGAGCGGCACTCTACCAACTGAGCTAAATCCCAGCTCTCATCCTGCTTAGTTATAGTCAAATGGAAATTTAAAACGCTGAGATACCACTACATACTCAGTAGAATGACTAACATACCAACTGGTTGTGAGAATATAGGACAACTGCTGGTGGGAATTTAAAATGCCATCTCTATTTTAGAAATCTGATTATCACTTTTATATGTACATAAATCTGCCATACAATTCAATCATTCCAGTTTTAGGTATTTACTCAAGAAAGACATAAACACATTATTTCCTCACAAAAACATGTAGTGAAAGTTCATAATAGCCATATGCATAATGACCCAAAACTACAACCCAATGTTCATTAGCTGATGAATGGATAAGTCAATTGTGGTACATCCATGCAATTGAATATTTTTAAGCAGTTAGAGATTAAGGAACTTGGAAGGCTGAGGCTGGAGGGTCGTGAATTTGAAGACATCTCAGGTTATATAGCAGGACTCTGTCATGAAAACAACAAAAATGCTCATAGCGGCACTAGTTCAACCTAAGTGTACATAAACAGATTTTCTCGAAGTCCTTCTTAGAAGTTTCTTTTAAAGAACAGGAGTTCTAATTTCTCCTTTCTTCTTTTTCCATTCTTTTGTTTGGTGCTGGGAAGCACATACACCTACCCTAGCTCAGAAGTTCTTAATTTCAGTGTAACCTGATATATCAGGTTTTTTCTGTAAGGGCAGGGTAGTTGTGTCCTGCTTAAGAAATCCTTGCCTTTACCAAAGCTGTCAATATTACCTAGATGATGATACAGTTAGCTATTAACTGTGTTGTTTTGTCTCTCACGTTTAGACCTGCAACTCACTTAGAAATCCTTTTTCTTCCCCCTATGGTGAAAGGTAGGGGGATTCAAGAGTAATGTTTTTCTCTTATATGGGTATTCGATTTAATCAGCACCATTTACTGATATGACTGTTTCTCTTAATCTTTTAAATAATATTAGTGTTATTTTATTATTTACTACAATTTATTAAAACTTTTAATCAGCATTTTTCATTTTGTTTTATTTTATTTTTGGTGCTAAGAATCGAACCCAGGGCCTTGTGCATTCTAATGCTCCTCTACCTGTGAGTTGCATCCCCAGCCCTGAGTGTTTTAAATAACATTAAACAAATGCTATAAAATCTGAGAAAAATGTTCTTTTCCATCACATATATATGTTTTTGCTTATGTAACTATCTGGAATATAGTACAAGATTTCTCCAAAAGTTTTTTTTTTTCTAATGTGACTTATTTTCTTAGATATTTCTAAAGTGATTCTTAAACCAAGACCACCACAAGATTTGATCATCATCTGGATTTTTGCCATGGTCTTGGGAAAGCAAGCTTAAGTTGGTTTTTGTTTTGCTTTTACTTCTCTTTGAATAATTGTCAGGAAATGCAAGGGAAATGCTTGAGGTCAAACTTCTTTCCCAAGGTAAAATATATTTTTACTGAAAAAAGCTCTGGACTTCTATAAAAGGAAAAATTAAAAAACCAGACTTGTCATTGTAATATAGTTAGCAAATGTAATAGGAAGACACTTTTTCAATTATTGAAATAATGTAAACATTTTAAAAAGTCTTAACTTTAAAGATTTAAGAAAATTGTGTACTCTGCTTAGATATCAAGTTGTATACTTTGTAGTGATAGGAGTTGAAAGACCACTGGAGTTGGAGTCATGCCTCTGGGTTCCCCTTCATGCTTTGCCACTAAATAGATCTTCACTTTGTCTTCATTTTCTTTTTTTTTTAATACTATTAATTGGGCTAGATCAGTAGCTCACAGTATTTTTCCTGATATGATTGGATAACACATGATGCACTTTACAGCCTATTCCTACATGCACTCCTGGGCTACAGTCTGACTTCTCTTTTATTTCATTTCCAGCTTTACCTCCTATTCAAGGAAGCCTACCTGAAGGCAGGAAAATAAAAGGCTATTATATAGTAATAAATTTCTATCCGATATAATTTATTAACCCTTTAACACACACGGTCTCATTTATACAAAAGCAACAAGTTTGCTGATTATCATTTCTCAAAATTTACATTTGACATACATACATTTGTATATTATTACACTTTATCTCCATCTTATGCCAGTTGCTTGCTTTATGTTTACTCTAATGGAGACTATAGTGTGTTATGAACATTTCCCAATAGTGAATGAGTTACTGTCTTATAAATGGAATGCTGTACATTGATGGATTAGAACAATTTTCAAATTATAATTATTAAAATGCTCTTGTGACCATATTAAGCTGAGAAACTGGACTACCCTTCAATTCCTCATAGATTCCTCTTCTTTCCTCAATATTTGTTACCAAAAAGTCCTAGGCATAGCTGGGTGTGGTGGTACACGCCTTTAATCCCAGCAATTTGGGAAGCAGAGGTAGGAGGATCACAATTTTGAGGCCAGAAGCAGCCTGCATAATTTAGAGAGAACATGTCTCAAAATACAAAGTAAAAAATGGGCTAGTGGTAGGGCTCAGTGGTTGAATGTTTGCAAAAAGCATGTGTGAGGCCGTGGGTTCAACTCCCTAGCACACACACAAGAAAGCCCTAGAGTCCATTATTAACCTTTTTTGCAATATACAGGTAGTTGCTGATTCTCTCAGCAGGCACACAGAAATTATGGTTCCTTTTACATTTTCTCAGCTGATTCTATATTGTGACCAAAGGCATATATTTATTTTCCATTATCTTAAAGATTAAAGATGATAAGTTTGTGAATATAAAGCACAGTGAAATTTATTTTATAGCATGTACCAACCATATTTCATTGAATCTAATATACCATCAATTTAGAAGACCCATCTTTCAAGTACTACTAAAAAAGAACAACAAAAAAATGTTCTCAATTAAACCATGAAATGATGTCAATTAATATGTTTCAATCACAAGTTTTCATGTGCACAGCCTCGGTTCTGCCAATGTCAGACTTTTTACTGAGTAGCCAGGAGAAGCACCTCTCCTAATATACATGGGTAGGAATAGCCATAAGACTATGGGGCCATTCAGAGCAACTACAGATAGTTTCTTATGGAGGTCCCTATGGATTGTCATAGCCAAAGTGAAGTCTCTTGGAGCTGGTAAAGGCTGTCTGGAAGAGTTGTTGACTGTAGCAAAGCTTGGTAAAACAGGAATCGTAGCTTTAGCTGCAGCATGATCACTGTGGTCTGTGCAACTGGCATGGAGTTTGCTTATCCTATCTGTGAAGGGTGCAAAGCAGCTGGGCTTCCGTGATGACAGTCCAGCCAGTTACCAATGAAGGGGCTGCTTTGTTGACAGCTCCCCACTCAAAGCACAGGACACAAGGAAAATGTCTGATAGCTGTCAATTGAGCAATCAAGAAGCTCAGCCTCAATTATCAAGGGGAAAGATTTTTATGAAGTATTTCCAACATTTTCTACAAGGAACCCTGTCTTACAACACTGATTTCCCTTAGCCTAATACCCTTAGTGTGGGCTGAGTCCTGTCTGTCTCATGAACATGGTTGTCTCTAAACTCAGCTGTTCATCAGAATTACATTGGGATTTCTGGGTCCCTCCCTTTGCCTGCTAAATCTGACTAGTAGGGGATGGGTCCAAAGAATATATATTAAAATAAATAAGCAAATATACCAAAAAGAGGAAAACATTCCCTGCTTGGTTCTGATGACCATTCACATTTGTAAACTACTGGGAGAGAGAAGCCCATTTTTGTATTTAGCTTTACATCTCTGTGTTGCTCATCTTTAGACCCACCGATGGGGTGGGAGGGATAAGGTGAAAATCTTCCTGATATGTTGCTGCTTTTTCTTTTTTATAACAAGAAAGTAAATTGAGGGGTTGCCTTTCATATTTTCAGAGAAAAAGGGAACATTAATTCTATTAATGTTGAAATTAGTTCTTGGCAAAAAAAGTAGTAAACAAGTATTAAGCAGATAATTTAGTATTTAGAAAAGAATAAGTCAATCACAAGAACTACAGGATAGATTTGATAACAGCCAAATTAACCTATTAATTCTTCTATTTTTCAAGTGAGATAACTAGTTTATCTGGGAATGATAAAACTATGATGTGTTTTAAGTGCAGCAGAGCATTTGATAAGCCTCCTAAGATATCTTTGAGGACTTGATTATGAAATATGTATTACATAACATTAAGAGACTTTAAGTCTCAAGCCAAGAACAAGTAAATAAAGCTAAGTTCTATCCTTGGCTCTATCTTATTTATGGTTTTTCTCACGAATAATTGATTGATGCTGTATAATAACCTGTTTGCCCAATTTGGATCTGGTCAGAGCTGAAATGCTTCACTAGCACTAGAGTCATTCAAACTAAGATTGGCTATATTATCCTGACATGCTGGAACACCAGAACCAAATAGCAATAATAATAAAAAACATTTAATAGAAAAATAATGAGGTCTCATATTTATGTTAAATATACAATTCAGGCTGGAGGTGGAGTTCATGGTTAGCATGCACAAGACCTTGGCTTTAATCTCCAGCACCAAGCCTGAAGTTTGTCATAATTATTAGGTAGAATATAAGTGTTAAAAAGCTAAAAGTATTAGCATGTTGCAAGGATATTCATCAGCTCCCTTAATAGAATAACTTTCTAATTAACTGGCTTGGTGATTCAGAGAGTCTGCTATAGGAAGTCATTTTGTAGTCTACGTCATTGCTAACTCTTTTATTCAACATGTACTTATTGATTTCCAATATAGGCTAAGTATTGTTCTAGACAGGATACTCTGAAGAAAAGTTCCCTACTTGTGGAGGTTTTAGTGGAGAAATAAATTATAATAACTAAAGTTAAATAGAATGTAAGAAGGCAGTGAGTGCTACTGAAAATAGAAAAAAAAAAGAGTAGGGACAGAGAAGTCAGGCATTCTTGGAGCTTATATAGGGTAGGTCACAATTGTAGATGTGGTACTTAATGTAGGTGGGTCTCATTGAGAAGTGTTATTTTACTAAAGACCACTTTCAAGAAGCTCTTATTTAAAACAGCAGGAACATACTTTTCATGAAGACCATGCTTTTTAGAATATTAAAAGGGCATTATAAATTTCCTTCCACCCAATATTTTTATATCAATCCTAGTTATATGGTTTAGAATTTTTACATTTTTATTCTCTTCATATACATGTTGCTTAAATATGAAGCTGAGGTTATTATATAACCGTTTCCTGACTTTTTTTGTAGATTTGTACTAAATGAAGGCAAAAGAAAATATTGACATAATAATGCCGTCCTCTAAGTTAGGAAAGATACATTGGATCATGTTTTTCTTTTAACTTTTTCTTAAAACATTCCTGATGTGCATAATATTTCTTTTCATCTTCATTAAGATACTATAACGTGTAAATTATGTCAATAACACCAATAGTAATACTGAATATTCATTTAGTGTTTATCATGTATTAGTAAGATCTTGGGCTGAATATTTACTCCACATTATTACCAGAATAAAATCTATAAAATAGCACTGTGAGGTAGTTCTTCATCCCTGCATTACAGGTAAGGAAACTAGAAGATAGGAGTTAGTAAATGGAAGAACTATGATTCTAACCCTGTCCTATATTGTCCCTTTTTTACATTCAGGACAGTTCAGTGCCTTTCTACAGATCTGGAGCATTCCAGGACACTGAAGGCTTGAGGCCATGTGAGAACACTGGGTTATTATGAGAGTTTCTTTGTTTACTGTTTGACAGGATAGATTCTGTCTTCTCAAATTCTGTTTGATCACAAACACTGTGGCATAATAAAAGAGGCAGATAAATTACTGAGGCCCTGAATCTCCGCTAAAGATTAGAATTAAACTTGTACTTCAAAAGATTCTGGTAATGGAGGAAAAGTCAATAGCTTTCTATTCTAAATGAGGATGAGACAAGGGGACACTGGAACCATCACTGCTAAACAAGCACTTGCAGAGAGATGTGGAGATCACTGCCTCTGTCGTGTTTAACTTTCTGCCTTGCTCTGGGTTCATTTTCCTCTTCAATTCAACGAGCATATTCTGATCACATCCTCCATACTCAGCATTCTTGGGAGATAACAGAGCTCCAGATTACCTGTGTGTATCCTTTGAATGGATTGTGGTCCTACATCTGCATTGCAGTTAGTTAACATTATGAGTCCTTCCTGGGTCCTAAGCCCTGCTTCCAAGTGTTTGACATCTATTACCTCACTTTACCCTTACAATGACCCCATGAGGTTGTTGTTGTTATTAGGTGCCATTGACTTGTGTCCAACTTATAGTGACCCTCATAGGGTTTTCAATGGCTGATTGTTTCAGGATTGCCTTGGGATTGCTAGGATTGCTAAATCCTTCTTACATTTTTGCAGTGCTGGGAATCAAACCTGGGACCTCAGAGACTACAGAGCAGTGCTCTACCAACTGAGTTAAACCCCAGCCCCCTTCCCCCTCATGAGGTAGGGCCTAGTATTATCTCTATTTTTACAAAAGAGGACCATGGGGCACATAGAGATTTAGTAACTTGTGGAAAATCACACAGATAGTACTTGGTAGAGTGAGGATTTGAATGTAAGATGTTGCTCCATGTTGTTGCTGTTTTTAGGTGCCCTTGAGTTAGGTCCAACCCATAATAAATCTATGTCCAACAGAATTAAACATTCCCTGACACTATAACATGCCCAGCACTATTGCCAGTGCTTCTCTGCTATTCATAGGGTCTTTGATCACTGATTGTTCTGTATGTGGGCTTCTGGGTCCTTCTCCCAAGCCTACAGCATTCAGTATGCTCAGGCAGTCTCCCATCTGAAGACTAACCAGGCTCGACATACTTATTCTCTGAAATTAGATGAGATAGAGTGTGTTTAATCAGTATACTTGTTTGCCTCTTTTCCTGCCTTGATGGCCTGGTAAAAGCTCAGTGTAAAGCCACACTCTTGTGCACAGAAGATGGAGTGTCCTTTGAAGGTGGTGAACATTAGTGTCAATCTCTGAGGAAGAGACATAGATTTAAGTAGGAAACTTGGACTAGAAAGACTGGCCTTGGACAGGCTGGAGAAGGAATTCTTGTTCCACACTTAGCCTTTTTCTTTCTGGACTAGACTTTTAAGGAGGCAGAGCTTCAGACATTAGTCTTTAGATATGAACAGCCATAGTCAGCCCCTCCATGGGGAAACAAGGTCTATAGTGCAAAGAGCATGTGCTATCTTGTATCCCCAATTACATACTTTCACATGTTACTTAGCAGATTTATTTTCTTTTGTTAATCCCTGGCAAGGTCTTATTTAAACCTGCTGGCCCCTTGTGTGAAAGAGTATAAAGAAAAGAATCGATAATGTACATTTAACCAGAGTACATAAAGGAGGACCACATGCCTTGACTCTGAGGCTAATGCATTGACACAAAAGCGAGTACTAGAACTCTAAAGGAAACTGTAACTTTCCAGAAACAAGTTAAGGTTACAAGACAGAAATTTCTCTCATGGGTGGAAAATCTCCCTTGATCACTAGCATTGTGTCACTGGGCAGCTGGCTACCCCTTTGGGTGCTTGGCCACATTGGAAAAAGAATTTAAAAATAGATCCAGAAAAGAATTTCAAGGATAGCTTAGAGCTGGTGAAGAGGAAAGTGCTCTGAGTGCCAGGCAAGCAGTTTGGGGAGTAAGGCTGGCACAGAGAGAAGGGAAATGGAAAGAAAAAGGGAGAAAGAAAGTTACATCCACCTTAAGCAGGGGTGGGGCTTTGGGGATTTTAAGTCCATATCTCACTGAGGGAACAGATATTCCTTCCTTCCTTTTGATTTTTTCTTCAGGTGTATCAGATTTCTTGCACCTTTTTGCTTAGGCTAGCCTTTTGGGATCATAAAACAGGTTCTTCTCCCTACCACAAGAGGGGTCTTGATCCCCCATTTTAGCCCAGATGTGAAGGCAATTGTTAATTTCATATGTAAAGGGTGTTATTGGCCGATCAGGCCCCTTGTAAAGGTGTTACTGGCTAGAGATCAGGTTATTTGTAAGAAGGCATTATCTACTAGCAATCATACTGTTTGTATAAATACTATTTTTCAGGAAAGTACAGACACCAGATCAAGTCATTTTTCTCAAAGGAAGCTCACATTCATATTCATGTCTCAAAAGGTATCTTAGAAGCAGATGGCTGCAGAGGGGCCCCTTATTCCCTTTCTTTTTACCTAGCATCCCCTGTCAACTAGATGATATAATTTTACAAAGCTGCAATAACATAAAAAAGAGATGATATCATTTCCGTTTGAGGAGATGGTCACAATCTGCTAGGAAAAACAAATGTGTATATATCCAGAATATATATTAATCACAATAAAATGTGATATCTTATAATAGCAGTTTAACAACGAGTGGGGAGGGAAGGGTGCTATCAGATTTCATCTGAGTAGGGAGGGACCAGGCAAGCTGGCTGAAGCTGAGTGAAAGTTAGTTCACATAAAATAAGCAGTACAGAGGATACAGAGTCTAGGCTGGTCTTTGCACCATGTTGTTGTTGTTGTTGTTGTTGTTGTTGTTGTTAGGTGCTGTTGAATTGGTATCTGACTCATAGCCACCCTAAGTACAACAGGCAAAACACTACTGTTAGTGCTTTTCTGCTATTCATAGGGTTTTCCATGGCAGATTGATTTTTGGGAGTGGTTGCCAGGTCCTTCTCCCAAGCCTATCGCACCTGGTGTTCCTAGGCGGTCTCCCACCCAAGTACTAACCAGGTCTGTCCCTCTTTAGCTTCTGAGATCTGATACCATATTGAGGCCATCATAAGGATGTTTTAGGTGAACCAAAGGAAATGAAGGAGCCATTGGAAATTTCAAAAGAGTAGCATGTGTCTTTACAAAACAAAGCAAAACCAAATACGGAATCCTGTGGAGGACATATCTGAGAGGAAGATGTGTGCAAAACTCTCAGGGAGTCAAGTACAAACTGTTGCAAATCTCAGCAAAGAGGAATGGGGAAAGCCCAGTGTTGGTACTGTATCAGACCTGTTATAGAGAAGTCAAGGAAAACCAAACAGGTTGATTACTGATTTGGCAACTCATAGGTCATCTGGTAACCCTGACAGAGGGCAGTTAGGGCAATAGAGATGACAAGTATGGTGCCTTCCTCAGAGTTTTACTGAGGAGAGCAGAGAAATGGGGCTGTAGAGAGTGATATTTCTGAAATCAGGAGGCTTTTATTTTATTTTGTGTTAGTTATTTGATTTTTAAAGAAGTGAACTATTTAAGTATGTTTTCTGGATGCTATAGTTTAGATAAGTGTCCCCCAAAGGCCCCTGTGTTAAAAGCTTGGTCTGCAACCCATGGAACTATTGGAAGGTGGTAGAGCCTTTAAGAGGTGGGGCCTAATGGGAAGTGTTAGGTCATTGTGGGTGTGTTTTCAAAAGGGACTGTGGGATGCTGGTCTTTTCTCCTCTCTCTCTCTTTCATCACTATTGTAAAGTGAGCACTTTGCTCCAACATGTGCTGCTGCCTTGATATATAGTCTTGCCACAGGCCCAAAAGCATCATGACCAATTGATCATGGACTGAAACTTCCAAAATTGTAAGCCAAAAAACTTTCCCTCTTTTTAACTTGATCCTCTCAGGCATTTTTTATAGTAGTGGAAAGTTATCTAACATCTTGGCTAATAAGAATAATCCAATGGAAATGATGATAATTTGATGATACAGGAGATAGTGTGATTGATACAGTTACAAAATCCTTAAGTATATAAGAAGTGTTTGGTACTGTCTAGAGCTGCTTGTAATATAGAACTGACTTTATATTGGAACACAGATGTTTACTCTTTAGGAAAAAATTCACAAAATATGGATTTGTAAATGTAATGAGGTTAATAGTTTGGAAGTAGGAGAGTGAAGACATTTTCTATCCTCATTCTTCTATTTCCTGTAAGAGCATGAATGCTTCGTATTGTCAGTGCATAACAAGCAGATCATCATTTGTGTGAGAAGTGTGTAAGGGTATTAGGGATTTGAGAAAAGAAGAGAAACTATGAAATAGTAAGGGAACCACTTGATTTGGAAAGACAGTTCACATTGCTTACTGGCATTGAGACCAAGTTTAGTTTTCTGACCTAAATTTAATATAATTCCTCTTAATTTCTTTATATCCATCATTAGCTGCTTAAGTAAAAGTGGAATAGGCAAAGAGTACATTTACTCAGGTTTGGAACCTTGGAAAAGATGTACAGCAAAAAGGAAGGCAGGCAAGGATAATGAGGATACATGCACAAGGGACTAATAATAGTGCTGCATCATGCCATCCAGCCTGAGTAGAGTAAAGTGAGGATAAGTGTTGGAATGCAGATGGAGTGAGGTGGAAAAATAAGAGATGATGCCTGTGATGGTCACATATATCCAAGACTTGCCATCTGACTTACGGGGCCCAGTACAAAATAAAAATATAGGGTCACACATTGAAAAACTCATTAATAATTTTAAGACTGTAACAACTTGTTGTTGTTAGGTGCCATCGAGTCAGTGTCTGACTCACAGCAACCCTATGTACAACAGGCAAAACACTATTGTCAGTGCTATTCAGAGGGTTTTCAATGGCTGATTATTTTGGGGGAGTAGGTTGCTGGCTCCTTCTCCCATTAAATCACAGGAAGCATCCAAATATGGAAAACTATGTTGTTGCATATGTCAAACACTATGAAGCTAGTCCTGCATATGTATGTACACACATGTACAGAAGTCTGCTTTTGGAAACCCATTCTTATTCTCTCAGACCCCTGGTAATAATTGTTAATAGTTTAAAAAATAAAGAAAAATGTAGAGGTGATGGTCAAGAGTGGAGATGATTAAAATTAAAGTTTGGAATGGGCTAGCTAGTCTAGAATATGATCATGTTAATGGAAGACCAGGGTCACTGACTAAAAAAGGCTCAAGCATGGGGACGTTAGGGCCTTGACTGTATTAGTTATGTAGCTATTACAACCACTAAGATTTATGACAAGTAGTGCTGGAGGACCTGACAGGTTTGCAGGTAATCTACAGCATGATGAGTGGGAGGCTGCTTTGATGGAATAATCATCAAGATTCCTGCTAACATGGAGAGGAGAAGAAGGAAAAATAAGAACAAAAGAAAAAGAAGAAAAAGAAGGAGAAGGAAGAGAAACAACTGTTGTCTGGAAACATTAATGAGGTGCTAGGAGGTCATTTTCATACTTCCAGAAAAAGCGATACATGGAATGTAGCAGACAAGCAGATAGTACCTGAGACAACTGTTGTTGTTGTTGTTAGGTGCCGTCGAGTCGGTATCTGACTCATAGCGACCCTCACAGGGTTTTCAATGGCTGATTGTTTTGGGATTGCCTTGGGAGTGGATTGCCAGGTCCTTCTCCCATTTTTGCGGTGCTGGGAATTGAACTAGGGACCTCAGAGACTGCAGTGCGGCGCTCTACCAACTGAGAGTCAAGTTTCAGTAGAGCAAGAGAGTGTATAAGGCATTCAATGAAGAGTTTGAGAATATTGGAGGTAGGGCATAGATGATTGCAGATTATGACTTCCAAAGGGCACGTTAGGACATTAGGACATTAGGAAATGGTGGAGTTTAAGCCATATTGTTGTCCAACTAATAATGACCCTACCTACAACAGGTGAAACATTATTGTCAGCACTTCTCTGCTATTCATAGAGTTTTCAATGGTGGATTTATTTTGGGGAGTGTGTTGCCGGGTCCTTCTCCCAAACCTAGAGAATCTGGTGTTCCCAGGTGGTCTCCTATTCAAGTACTAACTAGGCATGACCCTGCTTAGCTTCTGAGATCTGAAGGGATTAGATCTGACAGTATCAGATGCCACAGTGCTATGGCTGCAGGCTGAGCCGCATTAGATTCCTGAAAACGGTAGACCTCATAGATGATAAGGGATGAGCCAGAAACCTTGATTTCCTAAGAGTGAGTGCTATGGTTTTGATATGGTTTAAGTGTGTCCACCAAAGCTTCATGTGTTGGAAAGCTCAATTCCCAAGGTGGTGATGATGTTGAGGCAGTAGATCAGGGCCACCTGATCTTGGCCTCAGGGCCTCTAAAACTGCGAGCTAGATAAACTTCTTTTATGTACACATTACTCAGCCTCAGGTATTTTGTGACAGCAACAGAAAGTGGAACAATGCAGGTGTGAGGAAATAGTGATCTAGAGTTACATGAGATCTGTTATCAAAGATTCATTTGGGACTTGAGTTTACAATGGTAATGTAGGGAGCGTTAAGGTAGGTGACATGGTGGACTTGCCTGGAGCACATGGAGATCTATATAATCATTTATAATTTACAGTGTCATGTTTGAGGACATGGAGAATTCCTGAATGGCAAATGTAAACAATGATAACAGCAGTAATAATTGATGATGTTGTCAGGTGCCATTGAATCAGGTCTGAATCATAGCGACCCTTATAGGGTTTTCAATGGCTGATTGTTTGGGGTTTGTTTGGGAGTGGATTGCCACATCTTTCTCCCATTTTTGCCATGATGGGGATCGAACATGGGTCCTCAGAGAGTTCAGGATAACACTCTAACAACTGAGATAAACCCCAGCCCCACAGTAATAATTATTGTTGGTGGTGTTTGCCATAATAGGAGGGCTTACATTATGCCATACTATGCGACAGAAGTATATTTAAGAGTCTTCATATATTAACTCATTAAAAAATCATTATTATACTACTGGTCAAGTAGTTTCATTATCCTTATATTGCAAACTGAGGAACTGAGGCACAAAGGAAACTGTAACTTTTCCAAAGTGACGCATTCACTAGGCTTAGTATTTGGAATTTAACTTAGTAATTGGAGTGGACTGAATACTCTTTCCCCAAAATGCACATCCACTTTATGTGAGTTTATTTGGAAATAGAGTTTTGCAGATGTAATTAGTGAATCTAAAATGAGGTCAGACAGTATTAGGGTGAGCTCTTAGTCCAGTGACTTGTTTTATTATAGGAAGAGAAGAGGACATGGAAAGGCACACAGGGGAAGAATCCTACATGAAGATAAAGGCAGAGATTGGAATGATGCAGCTACTAGACAAGGAATGCCTGAAGTTATCACAAGCTGGAAGAGGCAAGGACAGATTCTTCCCTAGAACCTCCAGGTGGAGCATAGACCTGCTGACACTTTGATTTCGAACTTCTAAACTTTATAATGATGAGAGAATATATTCTATTCATTTAAGCTACCAAATGTATGATGATTTATTATGGTAGTCCTAGATAACTAGTGCAGTAGTGTTATTGTTGTGAGGGTTCTCTATAAATCTGACTAAATAAGTAAATCTAAATTTTATTACAGGGCATAGTTAAATATGACATTTCTCATGCTCCAGGCCTCAAGAGAATGCATTGTCATGAGGAAATGGACTTCCAGAATGAGGAACAGATGGTGCAAAATCAGTAATTGAAATACACATTTAATCTCAAAAGTCAACAGCTTAGATATTACATATTTTTCCCTTATTAATGCAGATCATTAGACTTAACTAAGGAGTGTGCTACTGTCATCTAATAGGGAGACCCCAGGGAGTCTGATAAATATCCTGCAATGCCCAGGGAAGCCCCTCCCGGGCCCCACCAAACTCAGCAAAGACTCATCTATCCTAAAATATCAATAGAGCTAAGGTTGAGAAACCTGAAGGCAAATGCAAACAAAATGCCATGGTACCCACCTTACTCTTTCTTTTCAACTTAGAAAAAGCACAATTTTTATTCATATCAATATTCAGCATTTACATGATGATAACTATTTCCTGCTGAGCCAAGTGATGTAGTATGAAGTAGTAGAATTGTTTTTTTTTTTATGGAACTTTTATTTTTCATGAAGGTGATCATTGCCTGTTTTATTTTTTCATATGCTTACTTTTCTTTGTGTCTACCATTACATTCTCCTACATTCTTCCTTATTCTCTCAATATAATTTCCACAGCTAAACTTACTAATTAGTTCAAAGTTATTTTTCTCCCACAGAAACCACTTTTCTGGAAGATTCTGTCTTGATGCTTCAAGTTGGACAGGCTGTGAAGATGGACTCAAAGAGGTTAAGTGTGTAAAGGTTACATGTTATTATTGTTAGGTACCATTGGAGTAGGGTCTGACAAATAGCAACCCCATGTACAACAGAGCAAAACACTACCCAATGCCATACTATGAATATGATCTTTTTAATGCTTAAGCCCATTGTTACAGCCACTGTGTAAATCTATCTAGTAGAGGGTCTTCTTTTTGTTTTTTTCCACTGACCCATTACATCCCCCCCAAACACAGTGTCCTTCTCCAGGGACTGATCCCTCCTGATATGTCCAAAATATGTAAGATACATTGAGTGTAGCCATCCTTGCTTCCAAAAAGCACTCTGATTGCACTTCTTCTAGGACAGATCTGTTGATTCTTTTGGCAGTCCATGGTACATTCAACGTTGTGTCTTGGACCATGATTTGAAACTTCCTCAAAGTAGAGTTGATCTTAATGATGAGAATGGAGCAAAGGTTGCATGGATTGTATATAGCAGAATGTAATTCAAACCACAGCAGTCTGTTCCCTGTAATAGGGGAACTAAACAGGAAGACAGGTAATAAGGGGACCCTCTGCAGTCATTTGCTTCCCAGACACCTTTAGAAATATGAATCAATGTGAGCTTCCTCTGAGATAAATGGCTTAATCAGTGGTCAGTCTGGCCCTGGTAGGTAATATCCTTTACAAATAGCAAGATTCCTAGTAGATAACACACTTTTACAAATGGCCTGATAAGTAGCCATTAACACTCTGTATTTGAAGGCAAACAGGTGCTGCCATGCCTGGGCTGGACAAGTTGCCCCTCCTAAGGCAGGACTACTCCTGCATTAGAGAGGAAAGCCTGTTTTACAACCTAAAAAGGCCAGTCTAACCCCCAAAAGTGGAAGAAACACAATACAGATAAAGACAAGAAAAAGAAGTGGGAGGAATACCTCTCTCCTTAATGAGATATGAATTTATAAAGCCCCCAAATTCCCACCCATCCGCAGAAGCAGGTGTTCACAGTTGCCTGCAGCCTCACTGCTAGATCTGCATGTTTTTTCACCTTTAACTCAGAAAGCATAAATACAGTTGTTCACAGACTTTTCCTGATGAACCTGCCTGCTTTCTGATTTCTAACTCAGAAAGCATAACTTTCTTTCTTTCTCTTTCCAGCTCCCTTTTCCCAAACCCAGCCTATGTCCCAAGCCTGCTGGCCCTAGCACTCAGGGCATCCTTCCTTTTTCTAACTCTGAACTGTCCTTGAAATTCATTTTTGGGTCAGTTTTTAATTTTTTTATAAATAGGACCAACAACCTAGTACTATATTTTTTATTGGTGCTGTATCCATTACTATTGCCAAAATAAAGCTATATAAAAAAAACACTCTTTGCCTCCATGTCTTGAGAAAAAATTATTCATTATTTCTCATGTGTCTGGGGATAGCTGGGGGTGGCGGGGGCTGCTCATTAGAGGCAGATCTGCTCCTTTCACCTCCAGGCTAGCCCAGGCCTGTTCTCATGCAGACAGCAGAAGAGCAGGAAAGCAAACTCAACTGTACAAATGTTTTTCAGTCCTTTATCTTCACATTCTGCTTACGTTCCATTGATCAACAGAAGTCACACAGCCAAGCCCAAAGTCAAAGGTCAGAAAAGTTTAGTCCACACGTGTAGTGGGAGAAGAAGAAGGAGTCAATATTGATTAATAACATTCATTAATAATAATTGGATCTAGTACCCTGACTATCTAGTAAAATATGTGAATGACATGGTACTCCATCAAAGTATTTGATATTTAAGAAATCGACTGAATTTGAGATTTCTGAACTAACTGCTTTTTGCTAAAACATAAGCAGTATCTTTAGTACTTTGTGGGGATATTTGTTTTTTTTTTTTTTTTTTTTTTTTTTTTTTTTTTTTTTTGTAGTCCTAGAGGGTTCAACCCAAGGCCTTGCACCTGGTAGGCAATTGCTTCAACACTCAGCTGTACTCTCTCAGCCATTTTTACATTTGTTTTTATTTTTATTTTTTATTTTGAGACAGGGTCTTGTTAAGTTGCACAGGCTGCCACTGACCTTGAACTCGTGATCCTCCTGCCTCAGCCTCCTGACTCACTGGGAGTACAAGTATGTGCCACAGCACTCAGCTCCCTTAGTTCTTATTTATTATATTTTTTTAGTATTTGGGGTTGACCCAGGATCTTTGCACCTGCTATGCAAGTGCTCCACCACTGAGCTTCACCACAGCAACCCCACCCTATCTTTTTTTCATTTTTGAGGTAGAATCTGACTAGGATGCACAGGCTGCCTCTGGCCTTGAACCTATGATCTTTCTGCCTTGACCTCTGCTTGCAAAGTAGCTGGGATTATAATCATGCACCACCACACCCAGTTGGGCTTCCTTAGTTCTAACCATAAATTCTTAGAGAAAATGTATGCAAGCATCAAAATCATATTTCAATGTAGTGTTATATATGTCAAAATACTTCAATTTATTGTTATTTTTGCTTTCTTTTCATTGTCTTTTGTAGTTCGTGAATTTCATCTAATATCTATGGCATAGTTATTTGAAAAATAAAATGTTATAAAAATAAGCTTATTTAAATGTTAAAACAGAGCATTAAAATTATTGCTCTAAGACACTATATTTATATTTGACTGATAAAAAAGCACAAATTAATTTTATTCTTAATTAATATGCCTAGAATTAAACCACATTCATACTTTTCTAATTTAAAACAGGATATGTTTTTAAAATATGCTGTTAAAACATTCTGGCTACAGCCACATCACTGTGGTGTCTGACACCATCAGATCTTGGAAGCTAAGCAGAGTTGGACCTGGACGGGAGACTGCCTCGGAACACCAGTGCTGTAGGCTTGGAAAAAGGACCCAGCAACCCACTCCCCGAAAACACTCAGCCATCAAAAACCCTATGAATAGCAGAGAAGCACTAACAATAGTATTTTGTCTGTTGTACATAGGGTCGCCATGAGTCGGACACCGACTCCAAGGTACCTAACAACAACAAAAAAATTAAAACATGCTAATGTAACCATTCTTTACATATCACAGAACAATAAATATATTTAAGAGGAAAGTAAGGATATTTTAAAAGGTGAAAGACATAAATTTTTCTTTGACAATTTTAAGCAAATTAATTTAAGATATGCTTGTCTATGAAAAATCCTAAGAGTTCAGCTGTATAAATTATTTAATGTACCATGTAAAGTAATCAAAGAAATCCCAAACAAGAAAGAATCCCATACAAGAAAGTTATTATTATACACTTACATGCATTATGTTTATATTTATTATTTATCAGGTAATATAATAACATTATTTTTATGTAATTGCGTTTTTGTTTAAATGATGTCTTTTAACTTTGAGATCATATATAAAAAAGACAAGTGTGGAAAAAAAGCATTTATATACAACTGTAAATAGTATATCCATCCAAAATGAGATATTCTACTACTAAATCCTCTCTTATTTGCATTTGTAAAACCTATAGCTAAATGAATTTTTTCACTTTTTATTTGGACAGTATGGAAGTAGGTCAGGTACCAAGAACTGCCCTTGTCAGAACTCCCATATAGGTAGGCAAATTGTGGCACATGTAAGCCTTAAGCTGGCTCTAGATTCAGAGAGCATTTTTATACCCTTTGAGGTATAAAAATAAGAATGTAGCCATTAAACTTGAGTCTTTACCCAGAATATTTATGCCCTTCTAGAAGTGTCCTTAATTTATCCTGATCACAGAGCTTTCCTAGAAGCTGCAATTAGGAGTGGTGTCTTACTTCTCTTGTTAAAAATACATACTTTAAAACTCAGCCTTGCAGCCTGAGGGACAATGGAAGGTGGGGAACAAACCCTACATCAGCTTAGAAGCACTGCTTCTACTTATTTTCTCACCCCAGGTCCTGGAACTTGCCAGCAACCATGTTTAAATTAGGTTATTTCCTCTTGGGAACAAACTGAAATTGCCCAGACCTGTTTTTTGTTTGGATTACTTCTAAAGCCATTTAATTTACAATTGCTAGTACTTTCTTTTGCCTCTCTGTTAGTCTCTAAATTGGTGTAAAAAATATTAGGAATTTTGTGCTAATTAAAATATCCTTTGCACAGCTGCTCTTTCTCAGGAGTGGTTCCAAGAAAGTCCACAAAGGTAGCCCCTGGGCCCTTCCAGGGAGGAGGTTTGTGACTTCAGATGGCTCACCACTCAGTTTCCATTCAGTCTTCTGGAGGGACTTCTCCAACCCTGAACCACTTCCTTACTAGGCTAGGAAGTTTGGGTCTTTAAATATCACATAATATGTACAAAGCACAGCCTGCAGCCATACCACTGTGGTGTCTGATCCCATCAGATCTCCGAAGCTAAGCAGGGTAGAGCCTGGTTAGTACTTGGATGGGAGACTGCCTGGGAATACCAGATACCGTAGGCTTGGGAGAAGGACCTGGCAATCGCCTTCCCCCCAAATCAATCTGCCATTGAAAACCTATGGATAGCAGAGAAGCACTGACAATAGTGTTTGACCTGTTGTACGTAGGGTCGCTATGAGTCAGATTCTGACTTGAGGGCACTTAACAACAACAACAACATGTACAAAGCATTTTAAAAGAGGAGGCAAAGCAGCATCTGGCAAGGCAAATGCTTGTCGGTGGTGTTAGGGGCTATCTAGTTCAGTCTGACTCATAGTGACTCTACATACAATAGAGCAAAACACTCCCCAACCCTGTGCCATGTGCACCATCTTTTTTATGCTTAAGAGTATTGTTGCAGCTACTGTGTCAATCCTTCTAAGTGAGGATCTTCCTTTTTTTTATGTTTACCCAACATTTTTCCACACTTGATGTCCTCCAAGGATTGGTCCCTCCTGACATGTCCAAAATACAAAATACATAAGATGTGGTCTGGCCATCCCTGTATCCAAGGAGCACTGTAGCCATGGGACTATTGTCATGGACACCAGACTATAGCTTCTTCAGCCTTTAAACATGGTCTTGCACCCACAGCTCTCCAGGGGGCTTGTAGGCCTTCAGCCTCTAACTGAAGCTATATCATTGGTTTCTCTTATTCCGAGGCTTCCAACTTCTCAGGCTGCACAGCTACTTGTTTCCCTGGTTCTCCATCCTGCAGAGGGCCATTGTGGCACTATTCAGCCTCTGAATGTTTTAAGTCAAACTAATAAATCCCTTCTTATAAAATGTATGTATTCTATTTGTTCTGTTGCTCTGGAGAAATCTAGTCATTCAATCAAGTAACTTCTTGAAAGTTGTTTAAATTAGAGCTTGTCAAACTTATTTTCCTATGAAACTTTTCTGTTCTCAAGTACTGATTGAGGGGAATAAGGAACAACAGGCTCAGGAAGTTCTAAGGAACCCAAGAGTAGAGGAATTAAAATGAATTAGTTCTCAAGTTAAAATGTTTTAAAAGTTAAAAATATTCTTGTACACTTGCTTATCTTGGTCCTTTGTCTAATAATTTGAGCTATCATAATATTTATGATACTTTTTGTCCTGGAATTTTTTTCTGAATTAAATTTTAATTTTTTTCAACTTAATTCAATTGAAACATTTGAATATAAATGAAAGTCCATAAGAAGATCACGTTGTTGTTGGTAGGTGCTGCCAACTGACGTCTGACACATAGCAATCCTCACAGTCTTTTCAATGGCTGATTGCTTTGGGATTGGATTGCCACATCCTTCTCCCATTCTTTGTGGTGTGGGGGATTGAACCCAGGTCCTCATAGATCTAATTAAAATGAGAGTCTTTCAGTAGACTTAGTTATAATAAGAAATTTTTTTCTCAGGTTTTTTCAAAAATAATATGGTTTATGGATTGAATTATGTTTCCCCAAAAGATGAGTTGAAGTCATAACGCTCAGTACCTCCACATGAGGCTTTGAGAATGGGGTTGTTGTAGATATAATTAGTTAAAATGAGGTTATGCTAGAGCAGGCTGGGTCCTTAATCTAACATGACTGACATAAGAGGAACAGAGTATCTGGGTCCTTTGAACTCCTACCACAAAATATCATAAATTGAGTGGCTTATAAACAACAGAAATTTACTTCTCATGGTTCCAGAGATAAGTTCCAAACTTGACTGAGGCACAGTTGTGTCTAGTGAAGGTCTACTTTTTTTGTTCAGAGAAGGTGACCTTTTGCTGTGTCCTCAGCAAAAAGGCTTAAGCAGCACACTGGGGCATTTGTCCCAAATATGAGAATCTCATCCTCATAACCTAATCACCTCCCAGAGGTCCCACCTCCTAATACTACCATTTTAAGTTTTAGGATTTTTCACATATGATTTGGGGAACACAAACATTTGGACCATAGCACAGAGACGTATAGAGAAAAGATGACTACATGATGATGGAGGCAGAAATTAGAAGGAAGCATCTACAAACCAAAGAATATCAAGATTGCTTGCAAGTGCTAGAAGATAGGAAAGACAAGGAAGGATGCTTCTGTGAAGGTTCTAGCAAGAGAGTGGCACTACTGACATCCTAAATTCAGACTTCAAGCCTGTAGAACCATAAGAGAACAAATTGTTTTAAGCCACCCAGTTTAAGGTTCCTTGTATGTATGTTTCCCTAGTAAACTAATACACATAGTATAGAGTTATGTAGCACAATATAGAAACTGCTAGCCATATGAGACTATTTCATCTTATTATTAGATGCTATCGAGTCAGGTGTGACTCATAGCAACCTTATGTATAACGGAATAAAACACTGCCTAACACTGTGCCTTATACATGATCTTTTTTTAATGTTTGATCCCATTGTTGCAGTAACTGTATTTCTTCTCATTTTGAGTCAAGTCACATCAGCAAATGGAGGTCCCAACGGCTTTACTCCTTTCTAGTCATTAAAGTTGACTCTACTTTGAGGAGAAAACTCTTCCCTCTTAAATTAGTTAAAATTAAATAGAATTTCAAATTTAGTTCCTCAAGTATGCTAACTATATTACAGGTGTTCAGTTACCATATGATAGTGGATAGTGTAGATACAGAACACTTCTCATTGCAGAATGTTCTATGGGACCAGACTGGCATAAAGTTAATTTTTAAATTATTTATCAGCATTTAACTGGTTTAGGGAATGGGCCTTTGTTAGTCAGTTTTCTGTTTCTGTGACAAAACACCTCAGAACATCAACATAAGGGAAGAAGTGTTTATTTGGGATCATAGTTTCAGAGGTTTCAGTCCATGGTTGGCTGGCTGCATTGCTGTGGACTCAGGATGAGGAGGATCATCATGGCAGAAGGGTGTGGAGGAGCAGAGCTGCTTACTTCATGGTGGACAGGAAGCCAAGAAAGAGAATGAGAAAGGGGCCAGATATATATACCCTTCCAGGGCACACCCCCGTGATCTACTTCCTTAAACCAGGTCCTACTTTCTAAAATTTCCGCTACCTCCCAATAATCCATTGATGAGGTCAGAGCCCTAATGATCCAATTGATTTCCAAAAGCTCCACCTCTGAACACTGCTGCACTGAAGACCCAGCCAGCCTTCAGCACGTGAGTCTTTGGGGCCCATTTCAGATTCAAATCATAACAGGGCTTATTTAAGAAAGTTTGGTATTAGAAAATAAAATAGGTTTTTAGAAAGGCCATTTCAAATAGCTAATGTCAATCATGGGCTGGGATTTAGCTCAGTTGGTAGAGCACTGCTCTGCAGTCTCTGAGGTCCTGAGCTTGATTCCCAGCACCACAAAAATTGGAGAAGGTCCCTCCAACCCACTCCCAAAAATCAATCAGCCATTGAAAACCCTATGAATAGCAGAGAAGCACTGACAATAGTGATTCGCCTGTTGTACATAGGATTGCTATAAGTCTGACAACGACTTCATGGCACCTAACAAAAACAACGTCAATCATAGACATTTTCCACTTTGAGAAGCTTTTATTCACATTAGACTATTTGGAAGCAGTAGATTGACCCCTGAAAGAATTCCTTACCATTAAGATACACATATTACCCCAAAGATATAATTTGTATGGTAAAGTTTTTTTTAAAAAAACCTGGAATTTATTTATCATCCTAAAATATACCTACCTGCTTCAGCAGAAAGATTTCCCTGAGATTTTTTTTTTAGTGAGTTCTAGAGGCTAATAATGTCTAACACAAAGAGTGATATGATGGATGTGTCTCTTTATGGTGCTGTGTTTAATTGGAAAAGGAGCACATGAACATACAAATTTCAAACAGTAGGTCCTTAGATGGCTACTATTCCCTTCTGACATGATGTCTAAATTGCCCAATTTTTTCATAGCTTCCAAAATAATATAAGATTATCTGGATTAAAAAATAACTTTCGTTTGGCTAAAAAATCCAAATACCACGTTATCTATTTTATACTCCTCAAAGTAAAACATAACGTTGTTAAGCATATTTGGGATTATTGATAGGTCATCTAATAATACTATTAGGAATTCATATTTCTGAAATGGGAATAAATACACTATAAAGTTAATGGAGTGGGCTGGGATTTAGCTCCGTTGGTGGAGTGCTGCTCCACACTCTGAGGACCCAGGTTTGATTTCCAGCATTGCAAAAACAGGAGAAGGACTTGGCAATCCACTTCTGAAGCAACCCCAAAACAATCAGCCATTGAAAATCCTAGGAAGGTCATTATGAGTCGGCACCTAACAACAACAACAACAGATAACAAACTTAATGGAAATTTAGTCATTGATTTATAATACACTGAAAATTGATTTCATGCTCTTGAATACCATTGGTCAAATTTTTTTATTGGAAAGTTTTAATGTACAACTTAGTGGGTTTCATTCTGATGGTTATTTCACTGTGACATTTCCATATATGCATTTCATTATACATTGCTCACATAACTTCTTCCTTACCCTATCATGATCCTCTTCCCCCATCCGCCCCAACCAATGATCTCCTTTCTACTTGTATGTTCTTTTGTGTGATTTTGATTTAAGTCCAAACTTTTTTTCTATAGTGATCTCTCTTTTTACATTCTCAGCAGTATTACATGAGTGATCTAGTCCATTTGCATTATTGGCATCCTTTGGTATTATTATCATTATTATTATTTCCTGTACTAATAAAGTTAAGCTGTTTACATTGAGGTTGACCTCTCCTCTCTTTTTCCCTCCTCATTGGTCCTCCTCCCCCTCCCATCTTCTCCCAACATTTCTTCCTTTTTCTAGATCCCTTCCTCCTTCTTTTCACTCCTTAAATTGTCCCTTCTACACTAAGTTTACATGAGCTTTTTATTATGTTCCAATTTATGTATAGGACTTTTTCCTTCTTTTAAGTTTGATTCAGCTCCCACATATGAGTGAGAACATATGGTATTTCTCATTTTGGGCTTCTGTTTGCTTGTTCACTTAAGAGAATTTTCTCCTATTCCATCCATTTTGCTGAAAATGACATTATTTCATTTTTTAAGTTGCTGAGTAGCAATCTATTGCGTATATGTCATAATATTTTTATCCATTCTTCTGTTGATGGGCATTTTGGTTGGTCCCATATCTTTGCTATTGTGAAAGTGCTGCATTGAACATGGAGATACAGGTGTCTTAATAGGACTCCAATTGCTCAAGAAGTCTCAACAAGAATAGATAAATAGGATTACATTAAACTAAAAGGTTTTGTACTGAAAAGGAAATAATCAACAGAATCAAGGAAGTCCCCACTGAATGGAAAAAAATCTTAACATCCTATACATTGGACAGAGGACTAATTTCCAGAATTTATAAAGAACTCAAGAAAGCAATTCCCAAGAAAATAAATAACCCAATTTACAAGTAGGAAAAGAAACTAAACAGACAGTTTTCAAATGAAGACGCTTGTAAGGCCATGAAACACATGAAAAAATGCTCAATATCCCTAAGCCATTAGGGAAATGCAAATAAAAACAACTCTGAAATTCCACTTTACTCCGGTAAGAATGGCCAAGATCAATAAAACAAATAACAGCAAATGCTGGCATGGTTGTGGAGAAAAGGGAACCCCCTTACACTGCTGGTGGAGCTGTAAATTGGTTCAACCACTTTGGAAATCAATACGGTGGTTCCTTAAAAAATGAAAACTAGATCTACCATATGACCTAGTTATACCACTATTGGGAACATACCCAAAGGGAGATGAGTCATTATACCACAGAGACCCCTGCATCTCCATGGTCAAATATTTTTAACCTTCATCTAAAAACATATTCCATGAAATTAAACAGATGGGCTTTGATTACAGTTGCCCTCCAAGGCCACCATCTGAGTTCTCGTAAAGGCCTGGAGAAAGGGCCTCTGATCACACGTTTCCAGAGGGCCAATTTTCTGAGTAACAAAGTAGACATACTTAGAAAAAATAATAAAATTAGTGAAGGGTTGACTTAGAAATCTGGGTACAAATCTTGAGAAAGGTTAAAGTTAGCCATGGACATTATAGAGCTCTTCCCTGGAAGGAATAAAAACATAATGACAACTGGATTTTATAATGTTAGAAGGATACAACTAAGAAAATGTTCCTTCCTTCTTTTTCTTTCTTTCTTCTTCTTTTTTTTTGTTTTTTGTTTTGTTTTTTTTTTTGGATACTCTTCTCCCTTGTCTAATGACACAGCCCCAAATTTTCTGAAAGACAGGTAATGTTGCCTAAAACAAATGTTGAAATGTAATATCATTCTTGTTCTTTATACTCTGTATGGCAGAGGCAGTCTCAAGACTTCATCCATGAGCTATGGATAATAATAATGATAATAATAATAATTACTACTACCATGCATGGTCCTTGTATTAGAATTGCTTATGTACTAAAGACTAAATTGTAAGCCTTCCAAATTCACAAGTTGAAGCTTTGACTCCCAGTGTGATTGAATATGGAGACAGGGCCTTCATAGAAATAATTAAGGTTAAATGAGGCCATCAGGACAAAGATCTGATCCAATAGGATTATCCTTAAGATGAGATACCAAGTGGGAGGGCTTAGTGAGAAGTTGGCCTTCTGCAGTCAAGAAGAGAGCCTTTAGCTGAGAAGGCCATGAAGGCACAAATAAGTTACATGAAGAAGTAGTCTAAGTGCCCACTCAGCAACACTGCCACTCTCTTCCTGTATGTGCCTATGGAAGACAAGGCTTATATTCAGTTGACAGATGCTCTGTGTGGTATGCAGGCACTGTGTGAAGGAAGAAAGCTGCAGCACTGTGGTGTCTCTCTGGGAAATCCCTAAAAGACAACAGTGAAGGGAAAGCCTATCACAGAGCAGGACTTTGAGGAACATACTTGAGTTTCCACTTTGTGTGGAAAGTGCCCCTGGCTGTTCACTTTGCTTGGAAGGAGAAATAGCCAGATGTGTGATTATATGCTAATTCATGGTTGTGGCCAATGTTTTTTCTGAATAGTCAGAGACTTGGAAAAAATATGATTGGAAAATGGGTGACAATGAAATTTGAGGAAGAGATATATGAAATATAAGGACAGGTATGTGAGGTATACGGGAAAAATGTGAAGATATTTTTATTCTATGTGTACATACCAAAGGGTCACCTCAGCAGAGGAGAATTTTAAATATTCAAGTTGCTATGTTGACCCATTTTGTGGATACCAGTCAAATTCCTTCTCCAGCCACTCTTGTCATCACCTAAAGGACTTATGGATAATGTGGCCACAATAGCAGTAACATGAGTTCAGTATCATGGACTTCCACTGATCAAGACTGATCTGGCTATGGCCACTATGGCCCGAAATGGCAGCTGCAGAGACCGATACTGAATTACCTGTCAGGTTCCTTTCCCTGAGTGATCAGCCAGCCACTTGGTAGCAAGTTTGCTACATTGGATTGCTTCTATCATGGAAGGGGCAATGTTTTGTTCTTACTAGAATACATACTCACTCTATATATGGATTTATCTTCCCTATATTCAATGTTATTGTTACAATTACCATCTGTAGTTTTACCAAATGTCTTATGCTCTGTCATGGTATTCTATATAGCACTGCTTTTGAGCAGGGAACACTGTTCACAGAGAATGAAGTATAGCAATGGTCTCATGCTTATGGAATTCACTTGGTTTGTCATATTTCCTCCCATCCTGAAATAGGTGCCTTGATAGTATGATAGAATGGCCTTTTTAAGACCCATTTATAGCACCATCTAGGTAACCTTGCCTGGCAGGGATGGAGCAAAGTTCAAAATCCTATGAATCATATAGATATTTCTCCCATAGCTAGGATTCATAAGTACAGGAATTAAGAGGTAAATTTAGGAGTGGCACATTCACTATTACCCCTCCTGACCCATTGGAAAAAAATATTATGCCTGTTCCCATGACCTTATGTTTTGCTAGCCTAGCAGTCTTAGTTTCAAGGGGAAGAATGCTTCCATCAGGAGACATAACAATGATCCATTGAAGTGGAAGTTAAAGTTGCTGCCAGCCACTTTGGACTCCTTATGCCTCTGAATTAACAGGCAAAGAAGGGAGTTACTGTGCTGGATGTGGTGATTAACCTGACTATCAAGGAGAAATTGGGCTACTACTTCACAATGGAGGTAAGGAAGTATATGTCTGGAATACAAAAGATGCCTTAGAGAGTTTCCTAGTATTATTACTATGCCCTGTGGTTAAAGTCAATGGAAACCTATAACTCAATATAGGCAGATTACCAATGAATGAAAGTGAAGAACTATGGCGAGATGAAGTGTTTGCTGAAAGGGAAATGGGTAGCAGAAGATGGTAATTATGAATACCAGCTATTACTAGTTTTTAAAAAATGAAGACTATAATTGCCATGAGTATTTCCTCATTTGTTATAAATGTTTGTGTGTATAAATATATGTTTGTATTTCAAATGTCTTTTATTTTCTTTCCTCTTGCATTCTCTTATTATGTAACATAAAGTGTATTGACTTTATGCAACAGTGCTTAGGTATCGTTAACTTTACTTCATAATTTTTAAGTTACAGGTTATCAAGAAGACAATAGTCTTTAGCTACTATTCTGTGGAGAAGGGATTAGTGAGTTTTGATTATAAGTAGTATAGTTGTATTAAGTAGAATTATAATCTTGTTATTATTTTCACTTGGAGATTAAGTATGATTTTGTAAAATACGTTTTATCAGTGCATATTAATTATATACACAATAATGGGTTTCATTATTATATTTTAATACATGCATATAATATACTTAGATCATATTCACTTCCTAGTACTATCCTTACCCTCCGCTCTTAGTCTCCTTTTTATTCCTTATTACCTCTTCTACTTTTTTTTTGTGGTGATACTGGAGTTTGAACTCAGGGCCTTGTGCTTGCATGTTTGCAAGTGCTGTACCACTGAGCTGCACCCTCAGCCCATTTTTTTACTTTTTGGGACAGGGTCTCCCTAAGTTATGCAGACTGCCTCTGGTCTTGAACTTGTGATCCTCCTGCCTCCGCTTCCCGCATTGCTGGGATTACAGGTGTGTGCCACTACACCTGGCAATTACCTCTTCTACTTTTATGTCTTCTCCCCCATCCTAGATTCCATATATTAGAGAAAACATGAGATATTTATCTTTGTGAGACTGGCTTATTTCACATAACATGATGATTTTTAGCTTCATCCATTTTTCCTGCAAATGACACAGTTTTATTCTTCTTTATGGCTAAATAAGACTCATATCTGTTTCTATCTATCTATCTATCTATCTATCTATCTATCTATCTATTTATATGTATCACATTTTCTTTATCCATTTTTCTGTTGCCAACCACCTAGGCTGAGTCCATTACTTGGTTATTGTGAATAGTGCTGCAATAAACATGGGTGTGCAGGTATCTATTTTATGCTGACTTTGATTGCTTCAAATATATATCGAGAAATATAACTCAATAATATGGTTGTTTTATTTTTAGTTTTTGAGGAATCTTCATACTTATTTCCATAGTGGTTGCATAGTGGTTGCACTAATTTACATTCCCAATTGTGTATAAGTCTCCCTTTTTCCTTGACCTCCTTACCAGCATTTATTGATTTTGGGGGAGGGTGATAACCATTCTGACTAGGGTGAGATGGAATCTCAATGTCATTTGATTTACTAAAGATGTTGAACACTTTCTCATATAATTATTGGCTATTTGCATTTCTTCTTTGCGAAGTGTCTGTTCATATTCTGGATATTCATCCTCTGTTGGATAAATAGCTATCAAAGTGTTCTCCCATTTTGTAAGGCTGAATCTTCACTGTGTTCATTGTTCCTTTTGTTTTGCAGAAACTTTTTAATTTGACACAATCCCAGTTGTCAGTTCTTGCTGTTATTTCCTGAGCTATTAAGAAAGTCCTATTCAGAAAGTTATTGCCTGTGCTTATGTCTTGAAGTGCTTCCTCCGTTTTCCTCTAGGAGTTTCAGCATTTCAGATCTTACATTAATGACTTTGATCCATTTTGCATTGATTTTTTTATACAGGGTGAGAGATAGGGTTCTAGTTTCAATTCTCCAAATGTAAATACTCAGTTTTCCCAGCATTATTTGTTAAAGAGACATTCTTTTGTCCAGCATGTATTTTTGACACCTCTGTGAAGAGTCAGATAGCTGTAGCTGCATTTCTCGGTATTCTATTTCATTGGTATGCATGTCTGGTTTTGTGCAATACCATGTTGTTTTTACTACTATGGGCCTGTAGTATATTTTGAAATTGGGTCTTGTGGGTCCAACATTGCTATTTTTGTTCAAGATTTCTTCCGCTATTTGGGATCTTTTGTGCTTCCATATGAACTTTAGAATTTTTTTTCTAGTTCTGTGAAGAATGTCATTGGTATTTTGATGGAGATTTCATTGAGTCTGTAGATTGCTTTTGATAATATGGCCATTTTAACAATATTAATTCTGCCAATCCATGAACACAGATCTTTCCACCTTCTACTGTCTTCATCAATTTCTTTCTGCAGTGCTTTATAACTTGAGATATTTGTCGATGTCAATTTGACAAAGGATGGACTTGTGATGGCTAATTTTTTGTGTCAATTTGACTGACTACAGAGTGCTCAGATATGTGGTCAAACATTATTCTGGGTATTTCAGTGAGGCTGTTTTTGGACAAGTTTAACATTTAAATTGACCAAGGAAAACAGATTGTTCTCTTTAATGTAAGTAGGACTCATTCAATCAGTTGAAACCCTGAGTAAAATAGAATGGTTGATACCCTCCAAATCAAAGGGAATTCCTTCTATTTGTCTTAAACTGAGTTATCATCATTTTCCCCTCAGACTCAAACTGAAACATCAGTTCTTCCTAGATTATGAGCTTGTGGTCTTTTGACTGGAAATATGCCACATGTTCTCCTGATCTTGGGCCTTTGGACTTGTACTATAACTGCATCTTCAACTCTTCTGGTATCCCCCTTGCTAACTGTAGATCTTATACTTGTCAGCTTCCATATACATGTGATTTAATTTTTTATAATAGACCTCTCTTTCTTTCTCTCTCTCTCTCTGCACACACAAACGTAAACACACATATACCCTTCCCCAATACACACACACACACACACATTCTATTGGTTATTTTTCTCAGGATACTCCTGCCTAATGCAATCTGTGAATTATGAGTCAGATTCATATGTAATAAAACATAAATATTTATCCCTGCCCCTCCAAGTAATTTTTGAAATTTAACGAATTTTTAAATTTTATTTCCATTTTGTATTCAAAAGTGTTGAATACAGAATGTCATTTGCAAAAACAGTGATAAAAATCTATAGGCCACAACAAGGTACAAACTGATCAAGTCAGCCTTTGAGGGGGTCGAGTAGTAAAACACACAGTAGCCTACTATAGCAGTTCATGTGCACATTAGTCTTTCTTTTCAAATTCACATTTCATAAGTAATGTTTTAAAGGATAATTTAGGTTCTCTGGCTAGTCTAGAAATTTAAAACTCCACAATGTATCTAAATTTTCTTAGAGAACTGAGCTTTGTGCTCAGAGAAAGAAGCTCCTAAGTAGAGGAGGGAAGAATATAAGAAGTTAAACAATTTCTTTTTTTCTAGGCACAATGTGGTTCTTGTGTATATTACAAAACTTAATGTCCTATTGAAATTATATGGTCCCATCTGGGGTAATTCCTAATTCCATTATTGTATTATGTCTGACATGAAAATTCGGATAAGTTCATCAAAGTATTTTCTGAGCATTTACGTTTTGCTAGATTCTTTCCTAAGTGTTGAGAAAACAGAAATAATGATACTACACTTATTCTGCAAAGAAAGAACAAGAAAATAGAAACCAGAGACAAAGATCAAATTCAATGTAACTTTCTGTTCTTCATTGTACTTGCCTTTATGTCTCTTGACTCTTGGGCCCTAGTCAGGGAATGTGGAAATCATACAAAACCACGCCCATTATCTTTGCAGGAATGTACAAGTGTTTAAGGAGGACAACTGGCTTAATGGTAGAAATAAGGTGTTTAAGTAAATAAAATCTCAACTGAACCAATGATGTGACTGCGGTATAAAATTAGACAAATAAACCCCAAACTCACAACCCTCTGCAAACCAAAACCTCCTAACCATGTGTAATGTTGTTTTATTTGCAGAAATACAGTGTCTAGATGAAGGTGGGTCACAGTTTTACCATTGTATACTTAATTATGTATTACTGGAAGATTTTGTGATATTTAACCTGGAGTAAGACAACTAAGACACACTTGAAGACTTTATTCAAACCTTGGGTCATCTGTTTTGGGATGAAAAACTTGGAAAAATGAGTGAAAGGTACAGTTACAGATTTGGTCTTACTGTTGGGATTTTTTTTTTTTTTTGTCACAGTCCCTCTAGGAACCCTTGAAACTTGTGTAGCCCAGGTTGGCTCCAACTCTTGATCCTTCTGCTTTGGCCTCCTGAATGCTAGGATTTCAGGCATGTGCCTCTGTGCTCAGTCCATTAGGAACTTTCTACCAAACTAAGTCACAGAAGAAAGAAATGATTTGACTTGGAAAATTTGAGTAGGTGTAGTGATCTCTGTCACTGGATGTGATCAAGAATAGGGCAGATGGACCTCTGTCCAAGAGAGTATGGAAGGAATTACTCTATTGGCAGGTGCTGAAGTAGATCGCTTCTAGTTATCTCCTCAAGCTATAAAGTTCTATGATTTTAGATTTTAATAAGCTATTATCTGTTGTGCATTGGTAAGACACTTCAAAGACATTATTATTAAAACTTTTGATGTATGTCCAGTAACACATACACACCCTTCCCCAATACACCTAGACCATTGGCTAAGCAAGACGTTTTTTCGCCTTTTCGACCAGACCACCGATGAAGAAATGGCTCTCCTGCTCTTGCCCAGACCTTCGGTGAGGAAAGAATGCCCTCCTGCCATGACCATCAACAAGGAAAGAAACTGCTCTCCATCTGATCACCGACGAGGCAAAGAACTGTCTCCTTGTGAGCATCAACACAGATGTTTGCCCCTGGAAGGCAAAAGCACCTGAGGGTTTTCCTTTCTCCCATCTCCACTGGTGTCCCGAGAGCCGCAGGAGCCCATGGCCCACACTCGAGGGTCCCGAGTGAATTGTGTTTAGTATCTGTGTGTGCGGCATGATCACACAAAACATACATGCAAACACACACACACACACACACACACACACACACACACACACACACACATAAGCTGAAATATTTCATTGAATAAATACCAACACAATAAAGTGTTCGTTTTGGAACTCAACCAAACAGGGTACATGGAGTTTCATGAAGACAAACTTTTTTGGAATGCAAATCTTGCATGCTATAAAGACCTAGAATGGCATTCATGTATTTGAATTATTTTAGTCTTAGAAAATAACACATGGGATCTCTCAGGCTTTGGAACACTATCCTTTCCCTTATATTTTCACTTACTGCCATTATTATTCTTTTGCCCCTATTTCATTTGTTTGCTGGGGAAATCATCACTACAAGCAAGTACAATGACAAATTTTTTTAAACTCTTGCTTTTAAGGACTTACAATCTGAATGCTTGTTCTGCTGTGCTCCAGGGAACCCTTACTTCCTGTCTATTCATTGGTTCTGATAAGAGGTTAAGACTGAAACAATTTCCCTTCAGAAATGTACAAGAGCATATTTAATTCAGCTTTTGGTTCTAAAAGTAATCCTAACAATGTAATATAATGTCTTTGCATAATTCTCTCAGAATTTTCTACCCCAACAATGTTTTAAATATGTGAAAATCTGAATTTGAGATTCTGTAAGACTTTTATTTTCACCATGGATATTAATTAACATTTTAATAAATTATCTTTTGTAAAATATACAAGTCTATTGTAATCCTATCAAAAGTGGAGCTAATCTCCTTAATATAGAATGTATAATTTTTTGAATGGGCACATTGATACATGACATCTTTCAATGTTGCTTGACTACCTACTTGTTTCTCTTATAACTTTGTCCTCTCAGTTCCTTTCCTGGTGCAGTTGCTTAGGTTGGTCAGGGGAAGTTACCAGGAAACTCTGCCAGGAGATGTCCTGCAGGTCAAAAGGAGCAGCTAGCCAAAGGCTTTTCCTGGATTGAGACAGGTTGAAAGTCCAGTGACTCAAACAAGACTCCTACTATTTAATGTCTTATTTCCATATCTGCAGCTAATATGTTCTTATTTTCTGAAATGATTATAATTATTCTCAAAGCTCTCAAAGCCCTAAATCATTTAAAATGATAATATGATAAGTATGACAAGAAAATGAAATACTGAATTTTCTTAAGGTAGGAAAAACTTTCTAAATAAAAAAATTTCATTGTACTAAATAAGCAGTTTGAATGACATGTATTGGCTTCTGAACGTTTTTCTTCCTTAACTGACAGACAGTAGGATTTATCACCTTGGCTTCTGTCAGCCTTCCTGTTATCTTGTCTTTGTGTGGAAAACACAATTAGTACTATCTTGAATAGTTGGTCCAAGCTGAGTTGAGAAATCATCTTTCAGAGATGTAAATTCCTACTTTGGGTGGAAGGCTTGATGTTGTTACTCTTCATAGTTTCAACCCTTAATCCTCCTTAATCATGGTAAACATACATGTTATTTCTGGTTGGGACAGTTGGTCCATGTGACTTTTTCATTCTGATAGAATTGTAAGAAGAAAGTTAAACCTTTCTGTGTGTCAATGACCAATCCCTCCTACCACCCCTTCCCTTATCTGGAAATTTTCTTGGCAATTTTTTGCAAAGATAATTTAAAAATTAAGGAAAAATTCTGCATATTTGTTTTCTTTATATTAAGAGAAAAAATTCTCTTAAGGAAAAATTTCTATACGCACACCATAGGTTAATTTCCAACCTAGGCTGCTAGTGACTGGAAGCAGTAGCCTGTGTGATGGCTTGCCACCCCAATGCTCAAAAATTAGAATGAAGCCAAGCTTAGTGAATAAGGTCCACACAATCACTATTTTTGTTCCTTCTTCTGGTACCTAGCCTAAGAGTAGAAGAAAATGAAAACAAAAAATAAAAACCAGAAATTAAAACAACAAAAGCTAAGCAAACAAAACAACCACCACCAAACAAAAACAAAAACAAAAATAAGCAAAAACAAACAAACAAACAAAAAAACAAAAACACCCAAAACGAAAAAACAATAAAACCCCAAAAACAAAAAACAAAAATCTGGTAATACAACAGAACCTTCTCTTATTGCCAGCTTCCACTTTAGCATAAGTACTTGATGGAGTGAAGGTGAAGGGACCATGTCCTTTTTTCTTACTTTCCTTTAGTAAAGGACTTGGCTCCTATAAGCACTGTTGGACATAGTATGTTTAAAATTAATTGAAAAGATAAATAATTTTAATGCCTTTTAATATAAGGAAAAATTGATTTTATTAAAATGCTTTCAGACATTGCAATACAATGACTTGTTTTCTACTTTAATGCTGTATCAGAAGTATAACTCCATTCCAGATACATTGATTTTTTTTTTGTGAATTATGGAAGTGGAAGAAGAACCAAAGCAGTTTACTAAAGTTCTTCTTCACCATCTTTCTTAAACAGAAGTAGATTTATTATTTTGATGGAGATTATCTCAAAACATTAGAATTTTTTTTTTCAGAAGGTAGGATTATTAAAGTAAAGGTGTTTCTTAAACAACAAAAGATAGGTCATGTGTTTCTAAGCTGTGTGTTTTGCTTGGTTGATGCATGAACTGTCAATTTTTTTTAAATGATCATAGTTAGGTACACTGAATCACGAAAATGTTTCAAATATTGAAATGAGTTATCAACCTTAGTGGGGTTCTTGTATAAGAACTTCTGAATTCATTAACACAAACTTAAAAAGTTATGTTTTTCTTAGATTCAGAAAAATGAATAGAATTGATTTAAAATTGAAAGCACTTATAAGAAATTTCAGCATTGCATATGTTAAATACAGAAAAATTGCATTTTTCATGTTTTTCTGTTAAGAACTTTTTAAGACATTAGTAGAACTCAGAATAAATGTCTTTGTAAAAATTTTACCTTTTTTTTTTTTTTTTGAGACAAGGTCTGTCTATGTAGGTAGCCTACACTGGTCTCACACTTGTGATCCTCTTGCCTCAGTCTCCTGAATGCAGGAATTATAGGCATGCAACACCACACCTGTCTAAAAATTTGCTCTCAATTTTTATTGTTTAGCTCTTACAATGATACTTGTTCTGAGCACTGAATTTAATGTATATCAACACTTTTTTGTAGCTTATGATATGAAGTACCTTGCATTTTAGAGTATTATTCTGATATTTTTATGTTGGAGATTATCTGGCTTTAAAGGAGGAACTCCATTTCTGAGCACCACTTGAATATAAAGACATACCATCTAGGGAATAGAAATAGACTGATTGTCAGTTATGCATCCTGCTATTAGCTCCCTTGTTGTTTACCACAAAACAGAGTCTTTTGCTAATGGTGTCTGCTTTTTATACAGCTACCCTTGCATCTGTAATAGTGGAAGAAAAGAACAATACAAGTTGTGAAGTGAAATCCATAGATCTAAAATCATTGTAGCAAGCAGACTGAAGACCATGTTGCTGTTAAGAACAGGCCCTGGAGTCCGGCATACTTAGATTCAAATATAAATGCTCAACAGCAATATAACATGGGCAGTTACCTAACTTATTTAGCTCTAATTTTGCTGCCTTCATCTATAAAAGGAGATCTGTTAGAATTTTAAGTGATTATATACACATATATAAATATATATTTAAAATATATACTATATATACATATAAGATATAGTCACTTAAGGTAGATATGAATATACATCATCTTTATATATATTATATATACATGAACCCTTTAGAGTAGTTCTTGTCAGGAGGTAAATGCTACTTAAATATTAACTATCATTATATAGCTTTATCATTTCTATGCAAAGTTAAATGATCTGATGGTTCTTTCTTTTCTATTAAAAGTTCAACATTTTCAGCAAAATATCACCCTCAAGTAGTTGAATAAACAAAAAATAAAAAGCTTTAAGGCAAGATGCTGAATTAATAGACAGGCTAATCGCTTCCTGAATACCTAACTAGCTCTTTTAGAACTAGCAGAGGAACTGTTAATGGGCTTTTGTTTTAGAGATGATGGATTGATATTCCAAGAACAGGGCTGATGAGAGTCTTCAAAACCCTGCCTCTTACTATCTGTTACTGAAGCAGCATCCTTGCAAATAAGAATATCACATAAATTAAAACACTGGAATGTGGGGTTCATAAGGACATATATCGTTTGTTTCTTCATTGCCATATACACAGAGTCAGGAGAATTGCCTTAGAAGCAGTGGAGCCTCAATAATCATTTCTTAAACTGATGAAAACCTTGACCTTTCCTTTTAATATTATTCACATTAAAAGCAAAACAAAACGGCAGGCTTCCATACTTCTTGACAAATTTCTGTCCCTGAAAATGCTGGTAGGCAAGTAAGTGGGCTGAGGACCAGCTTTGGAAGGGCATCAGTGTAAACATGTACATTTAGCAAGTATCTCAGAAGTCCTGGATTTGGTTAAGCTTTCACAGGAATGTGTGGGGTGAAGTGGTGCCACATTTAATTCAGACTCATGTGAAGGTGTCTGTCTCACTTGCATTACAAATATTTTGTGCAGCATCTGCCCAACTTTAGTGTCTATGGTTACATATTTTTTTTCTCCCCAGGATTTTCGAGTATCTTTGACTAAGTGTCATAAAGAACTTAAGCAAAACTCTCAGCAAACATTTGTTGTTGTTGTTGTTAGGTGCTGTCAAGTCGGTATCCAACTCATAACAACCCTCTGTACAACAGGGGAAACACGATTGTCAGTGCTTCTCTGCTGTTCATAGGGTTTTCAATGGCAGATTGATTTTTGGGAGGGGGTTGCCAGGTCCTTCTCCCAAGCCTACAGCTTCTGGTGTTCCCAGGCGGCCTCCCATCCAGGTACTACCCAGGTCCGACCCTGCTTAGCTTCCGGGATCTGACGGGGATCTGACTGGATCGGATGCCACAGGGCTACAGCTGCAGGCCAGCAAACATTTAGCTTACTTTAAAGTTTCTACTAAGCTTGACTGGCTAAAATAATCAGTTTGACATGATCCATCTCACAGAAAGCGTTGATTATATAGCACTACTTATAATTTAGCTCACAACATCAGAGAGTGAATTAAAATAATATAACACTCTTAGAACTATGTTTGACATAATCAAATCTAAATACACATTCTTTTCTATTCCTATAGCAAACATTTTTTGGAAACAAAGTTCTTTCTTACAGCCTAGGTGAGTAGATTATTTGAATTGGGACCTACTCATTAATATATACTGTAAGTTTTCCCAATTATCTTTGTCATAAATGTCTAGAAAGTATTAGTCATCCTCGGCTGTGCCACCCTGAATCTACTTGTTCTTGTCTAAATATGATAAAAACAGCAAACAACCTCAAAGGACATTATTAATTAATTAGACATGATTTCTTAAAATGGTTTTCATCATCTCATTTAAACTTTGGAACTTCTAGACATTAACGATGTTTCACTAAAAAGCTATCATTAATTTACAAGGTGCATTACTGCATCGCATCTGGCAGAACTTCCGGCCCAGGAGCAAACAGATAAATATTTACAACAAACCATGGCAAAAATATGCTGAAAACACACATCTGTAGTAACAGAATACAATTAGGCCTAATGTAATTAAGTGAACATTCAGGTTCATTTTATTCCTAGGTACTATGTTCCTATGCTTGAAGGTCCATGTAGGAAAAGTGTCCTTAGGGTTAGAACACTGTTGAAGGTGGTGTAATTTCCCTTGGCCCTCAGACATTACATAATTGCACAGTAACAAAAATTAACAGCCATAGATTACACGGGATCTGATCAACATTAACACGGTTAAATGTAAGGCTAGCCGATATTGAAAAGCAATCATTTTCAGGATGACGATTGAGTATCTTAACACAGTGTTACTTGTTTGAGTTGTTAAAAAGCGTTTCTCTTTTCAAAATGTATTCGTAGGATTTTTCTTCACATTCATCAGCTTCTTTCCATTTGTGTGCTAGACAGAGGCACTTTAAGATCTGTGAACTACAGTTTCAGAAGTTTAAGACATGGAGTTTTCGCCCTCATTGGTAAATACGGCAAGGAATTAAAATGACATTGGATTAAAAAGAAATTAAATCATTAAATCAGAAAATTTCACTGAATCTTGTAAAAATCTCTATTCTCTCATTTGAAGGACTTCCATATTAAAGAAAAATTAATAGCTATTACCCATCCAGATCCGGATAAGTGAATATTACAGCTTTCTGATGTTAAGGTATAATGGTTTTGCTGTTTGAGCTTGTAAAGGTTTTAAAATATCAATGAATGAAGTACTTTGAGTTATATTTTAGTAACAGTTCAAGGTATTGTATTTTACATACAGGTTCTGAATAGTCAGAAAAACTAAAATGTCGAATAAATTGTGTTGGAAGATTTTAGTAAAATCTATAAAAATTAAGAGTAAAACCCAAACCACTGTTTTTAATGTGTAAAAAGAAATGGCATCTGTCCGTTGTGTTCCGCTAGATAACTTTTCTTCATTCTTCTCTTTTCCTCTTTTTCTGGTTTTAATTAGTTGGTAGGTACTGCACCCGCCACAACACGTTGGAAAGTAAGTCCTGGTACACACTAAGGAATATCCAACCAGGTAAATACATGAGGGTGATAAGGCCCATGAAATTGAGCGGGTAGTGAGAATAGTCCCAGGAACAAGCCCCGCACATACGAAGTCCCAGACCCCAAGACAACTCCCACGCGTAGATGAAGATCACATAGATGGGCACCCGCTTCCACGTGCCCCACCCGCGGCTGTAGTGAAGGTGAAAGTAGAGTTTTTCCACCACGAAACTGCAGCTGCCGTACATAAGGAAGGACCAAAGGGACGTGTGGCCGCTGGTCGCCCCGTCCCCCTGCCCCAGCACATTAAAAAAGAAGGTAAAGAAGATCTCATCCAGAAAGCCATGCATTCCAAAGAAAAGAAAGCGCAGCGGGTCTGGCAGCCCCTGGCTAGGGGCTCCTCCGGCACCTCTGTGGCCCTGGGGTTGTCGCCGCCGGCAACCGGCCACCGCAGGAGCGCGGGCGCTGGTGGGGGCTGGCAGCCCGTCCCTCCACCGCTGCTGCAGCCTCTGCTGCTGCCGCCGGCGCCGGTACCGCAAACGCAGAAAGCGCTTCAGGAACACTTGGCCGTGGTAGAGCGCCAGCACGTACTGCAGCGCCAGGTCGAGCGCCCCCGGCGCCACCGCGCCCCCGAGACCCCCGCCCAGGCTGAGCAGCAGCGCCTGGCCCGCCAGGGTCTGGAGCCCCACGTGGGCCGAGGGGTAGAGGAGGAAATTGAAGACGAAGGCGCTGGGGCAGCGCGGCCGCTGCAGGTAGAGCTGCTCCAGGGCGAAGTGGGTGAGCGAGTGCAGGAGGCAGCGGTAGGGCGAGGAGAAGCCGAGCATGCGGAGGTCGGGGGTGCGGGCGAAGCGCCGCGCGGAGGACACCAGCACGTCCAGGGTGACCCCGTGCATCCCGTAGAAGTAGAGGCGCATCCAGGCGGGCAACGAGGTGCCCTCGGCTGGCGCGTCCGCGGTTGACACGGGCTCCGGGCAGCGCGCGGCCGCCTCGCTCCCCAGCCCGCCGGGGGCCCCCGGACGCCGCACCGCGCCGCCCCTCCGTGTGGTGCCCTCGCAGTCCACGTCGCTGCCCGCCATGGGCTCCGAGGCTCCCCGGGCGCCCGAGCCCGCGCCGCTGCCGCCGAGCCCCGCGCTGTCTCCGGGCCGCCGCTGGCCCGCGGGGGGCGCGCGGGGAGCGCCGTCCTGGCCCCGCTGCCGCCGCGCCGGGGCTGGTGCGCCCTGGAGACGCTCGGGCCGCCGCGCTCGCGGAGCCGCCCCGCCGCGCCCTCCCCTGCCGACCCGGCCGAGGTGTCGCCCGCGGGCGCCCGCGCTCACCCCGCGCGGCCTAAAGGGCGCCGCGGCCCGGGGAGGGGCGGCGACGCCGGGGTTGCGGGGAGGGCCGCGGGGGCAGGTCCGACCCCATCCCCTGCGGGCTCGGCCCAGCCGCGCCGGCCGCCGGCTCGGGGCGCGTAACGCCAGCGGCCACGGCCCTCCCTCCGGTCCCCCAGAGACCCGGCTCCGACTATCCCGACCTCTCCCGCCTTCTCAGGGCCCCCACTCAGCCCCAGCCTTCCGAGCCCAGTCTCGCGTGGGGCGGCTCTGGAGGCCTGGGCTGCTCCCCGGGCCGCTTCTCAGCACCGTCTCAGCGGCTCTGAGCCCTGGTCCCGGCGGGGCGGGGGGCGCACGGTGGGAGGGGGCGCGGAGTGGAGAACCCCTAACAGGTGTGACTGCGGGCTCTTGGGCATTCCCGGTACCGCAGAAACCAGGGCCAGGCCTTGGCTGGCAGAGACGAATGGCCAGGTGCCACCAGCCAGAAGCCGGGCCCAAGACCAAACTATGGTGTTGTATATTTAATGTTCTTATTCAAAGCCAGCTGTGTCCCAGTCACAGAGAGTAAACCCGAGACTCCACGCCTGCCTGCTCCAGCGAAGCCTGCCTCTGATATGCTGCCTCGCGGCCTGATCCACTTGTCTCTCTCCTTGGCCTGTCTGCTTTCCTTGATTAGCTCACTTGGGGGGAGGCGGGGGGCGTGGGGGGAGGGTAAGGACAGAGATTCAAAGTCCTCTAGAACTTATAAAATAATGTGAGACTGGTTTGGCTGGGGTGCGGAGAAAAGAGGGCATTGCTCTGGCTACCGTGGTGGTGGGGGGGTGTCTTGTTTGGGGTCGGTCTAGGCTAGAGATAGTAACTTTGCTCCTACTGACGCACCCCTGTCCTAGGATTTTCAGTGCAGAAGTGGGTCATCCCAGAAGGGGAGAGTGAAATAGACCCTCATGCCAGGTTCTGCTTTTTCTGTCTTCTTTTTCTTTCCTCCTCCTCCCCCCTCTTTCTTTTCTTTCTTCCTTTCCTTTCCTTTCTTCTTCTCTTTTCTTCTCTCGTTTCCTTTCCTTTCCCTTCCTCTCTCTCTCTCTTTCTTTCTTTGTGGAAAAGGTTGTGGGGACTCAGAATGTTAATGTATTGGGTTCCACCATTTTCTCCAATTTTGATTCAGGCTTGCAATGAGAAAGAGCCTTGGGGTGAATAATACTTATTACCCTCACCTTCCTTCCCTAATTCATGTCTAGGCAGAAACTAGATAACAGTTTTAATCTGTAAGGAGTTCAATTCCTTCTTGGATGAAGTGCTTTTTCCCCTTATTTCAATCCTTTATATTACAATCTGTGGTAGCTATGTGGTATGTGAATTAGGTAAGAGAGAGCAATTAGTTTCGTGAGAAGAAAAATTATTTTGATGATAATGAACCCTCCTAGGTCAAAGTACGGAACATTTTTTCAGCTTTGTTAGCATGTTGTTTATTTTGCTGGCTTCCTCTGGTAACTGTACAAAGTCAGTGGGTGGAAGGTGTCACACCAGGGACAGAAGTGTCAGATAGCAGGCTCTCAAACTTGCTGCAAAACAGAAATAGAGCTAGTGGCTCAAATGAGCAACTACAGTGAAGAGGAATAATAATGTGATGTGTCCTCTCTTTAATGAGGTTGAAATAATGTGAAAATATGTCATACTTGTGTAGACCCTATTTACTTGTGATTACAATTTAATAATTATGATTGACTATAAGTACATACAAAGTTAGTTTTTTTTTACAAGTTACTATTTTATTCACTAAATTCCACCTTAGGGCCAATTAATTATTTATTACAAAATAAATGCACACTTTGTCCGTAGTTGCTATTCGGACAAGGTTAAGCACTTCATCATAACTATATCATACATAGCTGGGTGTGGTGGCGCATGCCTATAATCCTAGCTGCTCCGGAGGGGGAGGCAGGAGGATCGCAAGTTAGAGACCAGAGGCAGTATGCGTCACTTAGTGAGACCCTGTCTCAAAAACTAACAAAAAAAAAAAAAAAAAAAGAAAGAAAGAAAAGAAAAGAAAATATATCATACATTTACCCAGACATGCAAGACCTAACTTGAATTGTTATGAAATATTAAATAACTTCAAGACCCATGTTTTTTATTTATTGTAACTTTTATTAAGAATACAAAGGATACTGGAAAGATCTAATTCTATAGTCTGGAATTCATCCCAGAGAGTGTAGGGAAATCTTTTGGATTAAAAAGAGTAGATCTTCAGCATGTGTGCGCACGCGTGTGTGTGTCCGTGTGTGTGTGTGTGTGTGTGTGTGTGTGTCTGTTTGAGGCAGGGTCTCTCTATGTAGCCAAGGCTAGCCTTGAACTCATGCTTGCCTCAACCTCTTGAATGCTAAGATTATAGGCATAAGCCACCACTCTTAACTATTTGTATACTTCTAATTTCAGCATTTAGACTAGTAGGATGGCACACACCTGTAATCCCAGTGACTCAGGAGGCTGAGGCAAGAGGATTGTAAATTCAAGGCCAGAAATAGCCTGTGCAATTTAGCAAGACATAGTCCCAAAATTAAAAAGGGGAGTCTGGGGGTACAGGTCAGTGGTAGAGTACTTATCTAGTATGCACAAGACCCTGGGTTCAACCCTCCAGTACTGAAAAAATAATCACCATTTAAAATAATTTCTCTTGCTTACTCTATGTCTTTTATAAATAATGTCAGTATAATAGGACACTCAGAAAATTTGTGCATGTGTGTATGTATGGGTAAAACATAGTAAATTTTTAATGGGGTTATATAGTAAAAAGTTTGGGGCTCACCACTATAATCAGTGTGGCACTCTGTTAAATGGCATAGGCTGTTGAAAATCTCATTTTTCTGCACCCCTTTCTGAAACTTTCTCATTTCCTTAGAAGTGAAACAAAATATAAATCAACTGATATAAGGCTGAAGTAGAAAATGTAGCAGTTATCTGTTACTCTCCATGTTTCTTTTATATTTTCATTGTGGCCTCAGTAACAACCCAGAATGTGAGAGACATGAGCTTTGAAAAAATAAGGAAAAAAAAAAAAACCAATAACTATAAGACAAAGTGCATTGTTTGTATTGCCTTTCATTCTTTTAACTCATTGTCTCATTTAAAAGCAATCAATTCTGAAAAGTTAGCCTATTGGCTGGACACCATAGCACATATCTGTACTCCCAGTTAATTGGGAGGCTGAGGCAGGAAGATTGCACATTCTAGGCCAGAGGCAGCCTGTGCAATTTAGTGAGGGCCTGTTCCAAAATAAAAATAAGAAAGGGCCTAGGGGTGCAGATCAGTGATTGACCTCCCCCCCACCAAAAGACAAAACTTTAGCTTTATGTATTTGGGGTTGTTACAACAAAATAAATGAGGCTGGGTTATTTATAAATAAGAGAGATTTATTTAGCTGAAGTTCTGGAAGTCCAAAAACATGATGCTAGCTTCTGCTGGGCTCTGTGAGGACCTCATGGTGGATGACAGGAGTGTCTGCCACAGAGATCATATACCAAGACAGGAAGCTAGAGAGATTGAGAGGTCAGAGTCTTTTATAACTATCCACTCTCTTGAGAGCTAACTCACTCTGCAAGAGCAGCCTCCGTCCCTTAATGAGAGCAATACTCCCAATGACCTCCTCACCTTTCATTAATCTCACCTCTTACAACTTCCACCTCCACTTAATACTCCCATGTTGGGGATCAAGCTTCCAACACATGAAGTTTTGGGGGATGAACCACATCCAAACCATAACACCCAACAAGGATGCCAGGTTGCTTTTCTGCTTTATCCTCACATTATTCTTTTTGTTTTAAACACCTCATTGCTACCTTTCCAAAAACAATTCTTCTTGCTTTAAAACTGCAGAATGACTTTAATGATCCATGATAATTTTATAATTAAATCCTCACATCAGAGTCTTCATGAACATAAAATGTTTAAAAGCATTTTTGTGTTGTGCTTTTTTATTGCAAGCAGCCAAGGTTGCCAAGATACATCTCTAAACCCAGAAACTTCTTAGAACTTGGTGCACATGAGGATGTGGGGACTGTAAAGGAAGAAGCAAGAAATGACAACAAAATCGCATCAATTTGAGATACTTCAGGTTTACGGGAAGCCATTCAAAGGATGATGTGAAGCACTGTTCTGTGGAGGGTACAATCTTCTCTGATCTCAGGGCTTAAGAAGCGGTCTGGGCAAACATGTCTGTCCAGGTATAATAGTTTATGTGGAGCCAACTTTGACCTTACTGGGCTGGCCAGTTTGGCTATACACTGGTGCCATCCAGGAGTTGGGTAGTCAGTGAAACAGGAAGAGATTTGAGAATTAGTAGAAGACTTGGGTCCTTCAGAGGATTGTGACGATCTTTAGTGAATTGTTGCATAGTGACCACAGGCTGAAGGTTGTCATCTTTTACATGTACCACTAGCTTGAGGCTTCATTGTGCATTGGACAATGCAAAGGAAAATACAGAGAGAGCACAGCATTAAGAAGAAAGCTTAAGGGATGTTCAGTAGGAAAAGGCATGTTGAATTAAGTTTGGCGTACTGCTGCCACCACACATTTCAAATTTGACCTACAGATTTCTCTCTACATAGTAAATTGTAACCTGATATATAAACATATCATAAATTACTCTTGTACAAGTAGCTGAGTCTTCGCCAGTCACAAGTGCATAAGTCCTATTGCCCAAAGGCCTCCTGACTTCATTTTAAGTTTTTTTTACCTTCCTGATGGGGATCAAACCCAGGGCCTCAAGCTTGCTAGGGAAACTACACCACTGAGCCACCTCCCAGCCCTGTGACCCATTTTGAAAAGCTCTTTCAGTGTTGCTTTCAGTGTAGTTTCTCCATGATCCTCTGTCCTTTGTCCACATCCGGTGTTTAAGTGAAGGACCAAGAGAGGTCCTATTCTTCATTGCAGTCCTAGCACCACTTTGGTACTGAGACCCATGGCCACTGGTGAAGGAATCAGGGAGGGCAGCTGTCAGACATGTCAGAGGCCTTGGTTACAGCAAAGCTGGCTGATAGGATTTATACTTTGATTTTGCTTTTTCAAAAGAAAAAAAAGTAAGACAATGGCTAGCTTTGCTTTTCATAATCAACTCAAACACAATTGCTAAAAATGAGCAAAATAGGTAAATGTAAATGACATAGGGACTTATAAATGAATAGTTTAAAAAATATTTTTGGTAATTTGAAACCTTAAAGTTAAGTAATTATATGTTTAGTAATAGATAGTAATAGATAGCTAGTAATAGATGTTTCAGTAATAGATGGTTAAATAAGTTAAAATATTAAACCATTAATTGTTAACCATAATACTGAAAAGATAATATACTTTAATATCTTGTTTTTGTTTGGTATAGAGAAGCTAAATACCAGTTGTGATAAAAAGTATGATGAATGTTTAATGTAAAAATTATTACAGCAAAACACATATCACCATTAATCCCCCTCAAAATGCTCTTAATGGCTCTGAACACTCTTATTCCATTACTCTTGCCACTTTCTGAAGCAGTTCTAGAAGTCACAAATATCTTTAGTTGTGCTGTTGTGGGTGCCTCAATGTCTTGAATCAATTCAAAATGTTTACCTTTCATGATCATTTTGACTTTAGGGAAGAGCCAGGAGTAGGATGGTGCCAGATCTGGTGAATAAGGCAGATGAAGACTCAGTGTAATGTTTTTATTTGACAAAATTGTCCTACCAGAAGTGATGTGTGACATGGACTGCTGTTTTGATGAAGGATGAAACTAAAGAGAGCCAAGTAAAAGGATTTCCAGAACTGCTTCAGACAGTGACAAGAACAATGGGATAAATGTGTTCGGAGCCAGGGGAGTATTTTGAAGAGAACTAATGGCAATGAGTCTTTTACTGTAATAAATTTTCTAAAATTTTAAGCTTTCAGTATATTTTTAATCATACTTCATATATCTGGTACATTAATAAACAGGAAAAAATTTGTACTTTTGAGGAAACACATGTATATAGAAATTATGCTAGTCTGTGGTGTGCTGGTGCCCAATAGCTGATGATTAAAATTTCATGGATATATGGTGATTGAATTTGAAACAAAGGAAACTGCTATGTATGTGAGGAAAGTAGGTATATTTTATGAAGGAAGTTGTAGAGTTCGATTCCCAGCACCACAAAAATGGGAGAAGGACCTGGCAATCCACTCCCAAGGCAATCCCAAAACAATCAGCCATTGAAAACCCTGTGAGGGTCGCTATGAGTCGGATACCGACTCGACGACACCTAACAACAACAACGTAGAATAAGAAGATATAGTTTTGTTGAGGGAAAACAAAAATAGTTTTGTCCTAAAGTAGACTGAATGGCTGATTCATTGTGAGACTGAAGGAAAGTGAAGGGTGAGTGACTAAAGGTTACAGTGCATTATGATCGATTTTTAGAGATGGAATTCTAGCAAAGAAATTTTATGTATGACTAACTTGGCTATGATTAGAAAGAAATGATTTATAAGTGTTTTTATAAAAATTGGAGGATTGATATTGGAAGTACACTGATATGAAGCTAGAATTTGATCTCTTTTGCTCAAATGGCAGAATTTTCTTAGAACATTTATCTGGTTGTAACAGAAACTTGTGAGTTTTTGTTTTTATTATTATTGTTTTTTTAACCTTGAGGTGGTTGACCTAGGAAGCAAAGATCCTGTGTTTTATCAAGTGATTTTATTTGTGCTTCATCTTTTTTTCATTTGGTCTTTGGTTAGTTAAGTAAACTTGGGTCTTAAAAGAGTGAACTCTAGTTTTTCTAAATCTCTGTGACTTTTCTGGGTTTGCTGTTAAAATACTTGGTTTTATTTTATAATGATCTGTGATCTTATTTTGATGAAATATTTTAAACCTTTTGATATGCTTCACAGACTTCCCAAAATCAAATTCTAAGTTTAAATCTTTTTAAATGTTAACTAACTTTGGGATTTCCAGAGGGTCCTGGATGTTCAAAGGAGACATAATAGGCTTATTTTATTTGTTAAAATGTGTGAGAAACATTGTCAAATAAGAAATAATATTTAAATTTCATTTTAAATTATATCTGTTTGGATATGTTGTTGTTATGTGATCCAAAAATTGTATGAAATTCCTAAAAATCTGATATATATTAGTAGATTGATAATATTCATGATTCTAATTAGGTTATACATGCCATGGAAATAAAGTCTCATAAGATGTCTGTATTAAATCTTATTCTCCACAGTTAAATTGCTTTGTTCTGATGCCTTTTTGGAAGCTTTTTGCAATCAACTATAATCATAAAGTGGCATCTCTTATTTTCAACACTTCAACAATTCAAGGAGGTTCAAGAAAAGGATAAAAAGAACTGTAACATATACACGTTTCCCATAAGTTTGGACAGGAAAGAATTTTTGAAAACTCCAATAAAGAGAAAGAATTAATTATATAACACCATAAGACTAAGGAACTGATAAAGAAGAATTATGGTGTTTTGTTTTTGTTTTTGTTTATTTTTCCAACCACTGCTGGGCTTTGTAAATGCAAGACAAGCCCTCTTCATTAAGCTGTACTCAGCATTTTTCAGAGCTTTTTTACTTGAAATATTGCTGGTTATTTTGATGTTTTCTAGACATTGTTGTTGTTAGGTGGCATCAGTTCAGGTCTGACTCTAGGATTAGCTCAGTTGGTAGAGTCTTGGGTTTGATCCCCCGCACTGCAAAAATGGGAGAAGGACCTGGAAGTCCACTCCTGAAACAATCCCAAAATAATTAACCACTGAAAACTCTATGAATATCAGAGAAGCAGTGCCATAGAGCTGGACAAGGCACAGTGTTGGGGAATGTTTCGTTCTGTTGTACACAGGGTGACTGAGTTGGCCTCATACGATGGCATCTTTTCTAGACTTAGGGAATCCTTCTGTTTTGTTTTTCTTCATGTTAAGCTATCCATATTTTATTTGCCCTTTTATTGTTTTATAACCTATCCATAGACCAAACTGGATTCTGAATTAGTCTAGTTCTCTCTAATACGTATCTGTCTTTAACTCTCCAACTTAGAGGAGAACGGCTCTGTTCCTGAAACCCTATCCACCAAAGCTAGATAACTTGGTGTAACAGTTCGACAATGTCTGATGCTAAAGTAAATGCAAAAGTCAGGATGAAAATGGAGTCACTTGTGTCAATCTTAACAAATAAGTAAACTGGTAGGTTATGTGGGGAGGGTTCTCACAAATGATTGCCTCTTAGTAACTATCACAAAAGACAACTGCAGACCCATAACTTTGCACAATGGCCACTGCAACGTTTCACAAAAAATGTCTGCAAGGGCATATGTCTAGCAACTATCAGTTTAACCTCAGATGGGTGCTACAGGTATTATTAATTCTTCTGGATAGGATGATTATCTCAAAAATATCTTATGGAATCCTCTTCATTTATGCCTTTAAAAACTTCCTCTTAGCTCAACCTCTTTGAATACATTCATAGTTTACTGTGGCATAGTTTACTCTCTGCAATCTTGTTCTATTCCAAATTATACTTAATTAATCTTTATAGAATCTCTCTTTGATTGTTATTTAGATTGATGTCAAAAACAATCAAATCATAAACCAGGGTGAGAAGTTGCTGACTTCATGTTGTGGGTGGCTTGTCCTAAGACCATTGGACCAAGATTTCCTATCATGGGACTTTGTCACCTCTTCCCTTTGCTTTATTTATACTTATCTCTTCTGCTTGGCAGGATACTGCTGTAGTTAGAATTTTACAATTAGTAGCTTGTGCAGAGAACTTGCAAATTGTCACTACTTGCTTTAATTTAGATTATGTGCTGACTGAACTGAGAGGTATCTGGGAAGTTGCTATTGCGTCTTGTTGCACAGGGATAAATACATTGGGCATTGAAGAAACACAGCTGCAAAATTAACAAATAAGCTCCTTGGTTAAGATGGGTAGGCTCCTTGTTTGGCTCATTTTTTGATCTATTTAGTTTTAGTTGGTTTGGTTCTTGGTGATTCTGGATAAGGAAAACACTTGCAACTCTTGGTATTACTCTTGATCATAGTCATATTAGTATCTCTCTGGTTGCCATATCTTCTCGATAAGTTTTAGGTGTTTGCATACAGACATCTGTGAACATCACATGGTCTCTCTTTGACTGTAAGGACAAAATACTCAAAGACATGCATAATTGTGAGGACCATGACCTACGAATGATGTATTGAGAGGGGAAACTCAAAATGATCATAATTGAGAGTAGTGCAAATGCATCAAGTTTTGGTCACGTTCTCACCTAGTTAGGGACCTTCCCATAAAGGGAGGGAATTGCTAAAATTATGATGAAACATTTTTTTTTTTTCTTTCGACTGAGCTCCTACACTGGGCTCCAACCAACTAAACCAAATCAAAATGGAGTCACTCATGCTAAGGAGTACATAATCAAACTGAAGTATCAAGGTAGCAGATAGAATCTAAAACAGACCAGTTTTTCCAGTTTGCCAGTCAACATGATAAGAAAGTCATCTCTGCTGTATTGTTGCTATTAGATGCCATTGCATCGGGTCTGACTCATGGTGATCCTATGTAAAACAGAACAAAACACTCCCTTACACGGTGCCCCGCACTATGTCAGTGCTTCTTTGCTATTCATAGAGTTTTCAATAGCTGATTGTTTCACAAGTAGACTGCCAGGTCTTTCTCTCATTTTTATGGTGCTGGGGATCAAACCCAGGGCCTCACAGAGTACAGAGCACCACTCTACCAACAGACCCCAACCCCTCTACTGTAAGCCTTATAAAAGAGAAACCTGAAGTAGCCAGATGTTGACTAGTGTGTTTGTTTGTTTGTTTGTTTCCTATTGTCCTAGCTTCCAAAACCCACTATTATGCTATTGCCTAGTAAGAGCTGAGGCCACATAAGTCCATTAAGAATGGAGACAGAGACATGTATATCCCAAGTTTTTGTCAACTTCTAGACATTGAAAGAAAATTCCAGGAAACAAAGTGAGACCAAAATTGAGAGGTTGATCCAAGTGGGGAATTGTTAAACTAGGTTAAGATTGGCTTAAGGCTGTCTGAATGTACTTTAAGTTTGGCTGAGAGGTGTCTTTGTACATAGTGCACTGTGATATGGAAACACACTGGGTAACCTACTTTTGTAACACATAGTTGAATCTCAGCCTTTCACAGGTGACCAGTTGTTCGAATCATGTTCAAATAAAACAGATGCAATCTGTAACCAATCATGCTGTCTCTCTACCTCATTTCCATTTTCTGTATGTCTTTTCCTTTTCTCTGGCTATAAATATAACCCTCCCATGTGGTGGGACAGCATTCTGAACCATTTTTGGTCTGGATTGCTTCCCAACTCTAGAATTGCAGTGAAAGCCAATTGAGAGGTGCAAAAACTTGTTATAATTTTGTCTTATAACCGTTCTGGTGATCATAAGAAGGGACTGCAAGAGTGTGCTATGATTCTCAAGACCCCTTCACAGGTGCAGTAGAGGTACTACCAATCGTTGCCATCTTAGCCCTCGAGGTCTATAAATTCCTCTTGGGCTGCACTGACCTCTTTTCACATTCCCTCTCCCAGTAATTCAAGTTGGTTTGTGTTGTAAGAGAGCACATGACTTTGGGATACTAAGTGTTAGTTTGTATTGTAAACAGGCACTTAACTTTTAGTTTTGAAGTGGCTGACAAATCATTGGCAAAGCAGACATCTTTTTTTTTTTTTTCTTCTTTGTGGTCCTGGGGGTTGAACTCAGGGCCTGGCACTTGCATGCTTTGTAAATGCTGGACCACTGAGCTATGCCCCCAGCCCACTTTTTTTTTTTTTTTTTTACTTTTTGAGAAAGGGTCTCGTCAAATTACGCAGATTCCCTTGGTCTTGAATTTGCTACCCTCCTGCCTCTGCCTCCCGAGTAGCTGGGATTACAGACCTGAGCCACCACAGCCAGCCCTGGCAAAGCAGAAGTTTTAAAAGAACCTGACAGTGTTTGTAGTAAGAGGTTATTACTGTTATTGTTGTTAAGCATCATTGAGTCGGGTCTGACTCAGCGAATTTATGTACGCCAAAATGAAACACTACCTGACATTGTGCCCTACACATGATCCTTTCTATGCTTAAGCCCACTGTTGCAGTCAATGTATGAATCCATCTAAATGAGAGTTTTCATTTTTATCGTTGATCTGCCACTCTCCCAAACATGATGTCTTTCTCCAGGGATTGGTCCCTTCTGATCACATGCCCAAAATACATAAAATATAGTGTAGCCATCCTTGCTTCCAGGGAGTACACTGATTTCACTTCTAGGACAGATCTATTTATTATTTTGGCAGTCCTTTGTATATTCAATATTTTTCTCCAGCACTATAATTCAAAAACTTTCTTCTCCTGTCTCCTTTATTCAATGTCCAGGTTTCACAAGCATTTGATGCAAGTGAAAATATCATGATGTGAGTCCGGTACAGCTTCATTTTCAATATAACATCTTGACTTTTCAACACTGTAAAGAGGTCTTTTGCATTAGCGTTTTCCAGTGTAATGTGTCTTTTGATTTCCTGACTACTGCTTCTGTGGGTGCTGATTGTCGAACCAAGTAAAACAAAATCTTGGACAACTTCAGTGTTTTCTATTTATCATGAAGTTGCTTATTGACCCTGTTGCAAAAACTTTAGTTTTCCTAATGTTGAGGTGCAATCCATACTGAAGGCTGTGTTCTTGGATCTTCATCAATAAGAGTTTCAAATCCTCTTCACTTTTGGCAAACAAAATTGTATCATCTGCATATTGCAGGTTGTTAGTGAGTTTTCCTCCTATCCTTATGCCACATTCTTTTTCATAAAGTCCAGTTTCTCAGATTATTTCCTTGGTATAGAGATTGAATAGGTACAGTGGAAGGATACAGCCCTGACACACATTTTTCCTTAGTTTAAACCAAGTAGTGTTTCCTTGTTCTGTTTAAATGACTGCCTCTTGGTCCACGTACAGATTACTCATGAGAACAGTTAAGTGCTCAGATATTTCCATTCTTCACAATGTTGTCCATAATGTGTTGTAATCCACACAATCAAATGCTTTTGCATCATTAATAAAACATAGACATCTTTCTGGTAGCCTCTGCTTTTGGCCAAAATACATCTGACATTGGCAATGATGTCCCAGGTTCCATGCCCTCTTCTGAGTTCAGTTTGATTTTCTGGCAGTTTCTTGTCAATATACTGCTGAAGTCACTTTTGAATGATATTTAGTATAATTTTACTTACGTGTGATATGGATGGTATTAATTTCCACCTTCAGTTGGATCTCTTTCTTGGGAATGGCATAAATATGGGTCTCTTCCAGTCAATTGGCCAGGTAGCTGTTTTCCAAATCTCTTGCCATGGACAAATGAGCAATTCCAGTACTGCATCTGTTTGTTGAAAGATCTCAATTGATAGTTCATTAATTCTTGGAGCCTTATATATCATGAATGCCTTCAAGGCAGCTTCCACTTCTTCCTTCAGTACCATTGGTTCATGATTATATGCTGCCTTTTGAAATGGTTGATTATTGACCAATTGTTTTTGGTATAATGACTCTGTATATTGCTTACATCTTCTTTGGATGTTTCCTCCATCATTTAACATTCTCCCTGTAGAATTCCTCACTATTGCCATTTGAAGTTTGAATTTTTCTTCAATTTTAAGCTTGAGAAAACTAGAGCGTATTTTTCACTTTGGGTTTTCTATCTCCAGCTCATTACACATATCATTATTATATTTGATTTTGCAATCTTCTGTTTGATTCTTTAATGTCATCATGTTTTCCTTTTACTTTAGCTACTCATCATTCAAGGGCAAATTTCAGAGTCTCTTTTGACATATAACTTGGTCTTTTCTTTTTCCCTGTGTTTTTAATAACCTTTTGCTTTCTTCATGAATGATGTCCTTGATGTCATGTCACAACTCATCTAGTCTTTGATCATTATTGTCTAATGCATCAAATCTATTCTCGAGATGGCTTCTGAACTCAAGCAGGATATACTCAAGGTCAACCCTGGCTCACAAACACTTGTTCTATTTTTCTTCAGTTTCAGCTTGAACCTTTATATGAGTAATTGATGGTCTGATCCATAATCAGCACCTGTTCTTTTCTGACATCTGATATTGAGGCTTTTCATAATATCTTTCCACAGATGTAGTCAATTTGACTCTTGTACATCATTTCTGGTGAGTTCCATGTGTATAGCCATTTATGTTGGTCAAAAAATGTATTTGCAATAAAAAGTCTCTGGTCTGACAGAATTCTATCATGCGACCTTCAGCCTGGTTTCTAGCACCAATGATGTATTTTCCAACTACTGAGCCTTCTTTATTTCCAAATTTTTTGTAATTATCAATGCATCCTGATTGCATGTTTGATCAATTTCACACTACAAAAGCTGGTAAAAATCTTCCCTTTCTTCATTTGTGGTCTTAGTGGTGGGTACATAAATTTGAATAACAGTCATATTAACTGGCCTTCCTTACACGCTTTTGGATACTATTCTATCACTGACAGCATTGCATTTCAGGATAGATCTTGAGAGGTCTTTTTTGATGATGAATGCAACAATAATTCTTGTTGTTGCTGTTAGGTGTCGTTGTGTTGGGTCTGACTCACAGCCATCCTATGTACTACAGACTGAAACAGCCCCCAACATTGTTACATGCCTGGCACTCCATCAGTGCTTCTCTGTTCTTCATAGGGTTTTCAAAGGCTGATTGTTTGGAGGATGGGTTGCCATGTCCTTCTCCCATTTTTGTGATGGTAAAGATCAAACTAAGGGCTTCAGAGTGTTCAGAGAAAGCACTCTACCAACTGAGCTAAACCCCAACCCAATCATATGATTATCTGACACAAAAGGTCCAATACCAGTCCATTTTAGCTCACTGATGCCTAGAATGTCAATGTTTATGCACTCTGTTTCACTTTTGACAATTTCTAATTTTCCTACATTTATACTACATACATTCCACATTCCAATTATTAATGGGTGTTTACAATAGTTTCTTCTCATTTTAAGTTGTGCCACATCAGGGGCTTTACTCCATTCCCATCATTAAGGTCAACTCTACTTTGAGGAATCAACTCTTCCCTAGTCCTCTTTTGAGTGCCTTTCAACCTAGGGAGTTCATTCTCTGGCACCATATCTGACCATGTTTCTCTGATACTTATAGGGTTATCAATGGCTAATTGTTTTGGAAGTGGGCTACTGGTCCTTCTGCTTGGTCTGTCTCAGTCTGGAAGCTCAGCTGAAACCTGTCCCCCATGAGTGACCCTGCTGTTATCTGAAATAGCAGTGAAATAGCATAGCTTTCATCATCACAGTAACTTACAAGCCCTCACAGCACTATAAATTGACAGACAAGTGGGCTGCTGGGTCCTTCTCTCTAGTCTGTCTTACTCTAGAAGCTCAGCTGAAACCTGTCTACCATAAGTGACCCTGCTGGGTACAAATTCCAGCTTTCAGAATTCACAGTATGTGACTTCTCCTCTTTTCTATTTCTTCTGTGTATAGGTAGAGAGAGGACTCAAGTGTCAGACTGGGCCAGACAAATACCTGCCATAAATGGTGATTTATTGCATGAAAAATCATTAGTTAAGTTGGCCTGGTGGAACTCAGAGCCAAAGCCACAGCTGTGGATATGGTTGGAGAATTTGAAAGTCGTTAGGGTGCTCACCACCAAAGACAGCCTAACCCCAATATTGTTCCCTTTTGTCCCCAAGAAACTCAAGATCCAAAGTAAAAATGAGATTCTTAATTCTAAAGATCTGAGTAGTCCATCTTCTAGCCATACTGCTAGAGTATATAAGAGTTTGTATATAAATCATGATTTAAAAAAATACGGTAATTGATTAAAGTTCAAAAAGTTTATTACAGTAAAAGATACATTGCTATTCATCTTCCTCAAAATACTCCCTGTGGCTTTGAACATACTTATCCCATCATTTTTGCCACTTTTTGAAGCAGTTCTGTAAGTCTTTTGTGAGTCTTAGTTGAGCTGCTGTGGCTGCCTACATGTCCTAAACCTATTCAAAACATTTACCTTTCATGGTTATCTTGACTTTGGGGAAGAGCCAGAAGTCCTATAGTGCCAGATCTGATGAATAGGTAGGTAAGAGCACATCATAATGTTTTTATTTAAAAGAAATTGTCATACCAGAAGCTGTGTATAACATGGAGTATTGTTATAATGGAGGATGAAACTAAAGACACTCAAAAGCTTCTAAAAATATTTCAAAAATTTTTATTGCTTCCTTTAATAGGCTGTTTACAAAAGATGAATAAAAAGCTTAAGCAATGACTCAATAAAAAAATTGTATCTATGGGTCTTTTTGCTTATTTACTATCCCACTCCAGAAAACAAAGTTAGGCAAGTTATTTACAAAAGTGAGGCCCTTAGGTCAATGAGGCATAAAAATTGCTTTGTCTTGTTATTTATGCAACTCTGCCCTGAAGCCAGCAATCTTGTTAAAGAAATAGGCAAAGTTTATCCAGGCTGGCACTGTGCTATGGCTCATTGCTGCTGTGGTGCATGCCTGTAGTTCCAGGACCTTTCTAGGTTGAGGCAGAAGGACTATGAGCTGGAGGCCAGAGGCAGACTGCACAATTTACAGAGACTCTGTCTCAAAATAAAAATAAGAAAATGGCTGGAATGTCGCTCAGCAATTGGCTACCAGGTGGGAGGCCCTGGGTTCAACCCTCAGTACTGCCAAAAAGAAAAGAAAACAGAACAACAACAACAACAACAACAAAGCAAAATAAAGAAGAAACTCTTTAGAAGAGAACAAAATATCTCAGCTAGGCATGGTGGTGCATCCTGTAATCCCAGAGACTCTGAAGGCAGAGAGAGGAGGATCAAAGTTCAGGGTGAGAAGGAGCTTGCATAATTTAGTGTGACCTTGTCTCAAGATAAAAAATAAAAAAGGGAATGGAGGTGCAGCTCAGTGGTAAAGCACTTGCAAAGTATATGTGAGGCTCTGGGTTCAATCCCCTCAGTACCAACAAAACAAAACAAAACAAAAAACAAAAAACCAAACCAAACCAAAACAAAACATCCTCTGTAAAGGAAATCTTCATTTGTAAAGGTGTCTAGGTTTCTACACTAAGTAAAAGGAAAGACTACGTCGTACCTTTGTTTAAGGTGCTTTTCCTGGCCATTTTGTCTTAACTGAGCCTATACATTGGTCTTTGTGGTACAATGGAATAGTCTGATGTAGTTTTGGTCTTTACCACTGCTGGACTCTACAATAGCAATTATAGACAACTAAAATATCAAAACTAGATTCATTGTAAATTTGTCCTTTTAACAGTCATGAATGTAATATAATGATAGATAAAGCAGTACCATGTAGCAACCATACTTGCTGTAGATAGAAAAATGTTTTTTATTAAAGATTATTAAACCAAAACTCTTGAGACAGTGATCTTTGAAGTATGAGTTTATTGAGCCTTTATAGATGCTAGCCAGAAAAGGATGGGGTCATGGGGCATGTTCCTTGTGATAGTTTATCTTGCTTATCAGCTTGATTGGATTAAGAGATGCCTAGGGCTGGGAATGGCCTGCAGCTGTACCACTGTGGTGACTGATCCCTTCAGATCTCAGAAGTTAAGCAGAGTCAGGCCTCTGTACTTGGATTGGAGACTGCCTGTGAACACCGGGTTCTGTAGGCTTGGGAGTAGGACCCCACAACCCACTCCCTAAACAATCTGCCTTTGAAAACCCTATGAATAGCAGAGAAGCACTAACAATACTGTTTCATCTGTTGCACGTAGGGTTGCTATGAGTCGGATACTGACTCCATGACACCTAACAGCAACAACAACAACAAGGGCTGGGGATTAGTGCAGTTGATAGGGTTGCTTCACACTCTCTGAGGACCTGGTTTTGATCCTTAGCACAGCAAAAAACAGAAGAAGGACTGGCAATCCACTCCAGAAACAATCCCCAAACAATCAGCCATTGAAAACCCTATGAGGGTGCCTGTGAGTCAGACCTTATTTGAAGGCACCTAACAACAACAAAAGAGATTAGTAAAGCCCACCTCTGAGTGTATCTTTGAGGGTGATTATAGAGACAACTAGATCAGGAGAGCTTTGACATAATTAGTGGATTAATCTCTTGATGAATTCATAATATGATAGCATTATTGGAAGGTGATGAAAGGCATGTGGGGCCTAACTGGAGGAAGTAGGCCACTACAGTGGTGTCCTTGGGGCTATATCTTGCCCTGGCCCCTTGCTGTATCCTCTGTCTTTGCTATCTGGTTGCCATGATATGAACTCTGCTCTGCCATGCCCTCCCCTCCATGATGGACTTAAACCTCAAGCCAAAATAAATCTTTCCTTCCTCCTTCCTTATGCTGTTCTGTCTGGTATTTTGTGATAGTGATGAGAAAAGCAACTAATATATTCCTTAATTACTAGAATCAAATATGTCTGCTAGACCTAAAAGCCAAGAACTCCCCCCACCCCTTCTTCTCAGAGGTTGAATCCAGGGCCTTGCACATGCTAGGCAGGTGCTCTACCACTGAGCTGCCTCTGTCCTTGAATTTACAATTCTCCTACCTCCCTCTCTTCAATTGCTGGGATTACAGGTGTATGTCACCATGCCCAGTTCCCCAAAGCATTTTTATAATGAAAATTGAGGGAAGGAAAACATAAATTGTTCATGCTGAACTTGCATTGGCAGGATAACATGAAGTGGGTAAGTTTTGGGATAGGATGCCAGTCCATAAAGAGAAGTACTTGTTGCTTCTAGATTACTTGCAGTTAGAAGCCCAGAAAGTGTATACATAAACAGGGAGTGGTAATGCAGGGAGAATTGGGTTTTAAGTTAGGATTTTAACATATATTCAGAAATGTAGAACAGTTTTTCCTGCCTATAGCTTTTAACTAATTAACTTCCCTGTCACTTCCCTTTTCCACCTCTGCCTTAGAAATTAAATTTAGGACATCTAAGAATTTTTCTTTTATCAAGATCAAATTACACATTCACACATGCACATACATCTCTGATACAGTATTCTGTAGTCATCAAACTCAGAAAGATGGTATCTGTCCTAGATACCATCTTAAAATTGTTTAATGCTAACTTAAAATTGTTTAATGCTAACTCCCTAAAAATATACCAGAATAACCTGATGACAGGCAAAGTGGTGGGCTTTGTGTAGCCACGTGTGTTTTTGGGTGACCACACTCATGTTGGTCAGTGTAAAGCTGATAAGCGCAAGCAGGAGATAAAGGACTGGAGAGAAGTCTATTCTTTCCCGTAAGTATAGAGAGAACTGGAATTAATTTGCAATGCAGTATTCATTCCTGCAACAAAAGAAAGCAAGGGGTAGCCAGGTGCGTGGCCAACTGCTATGATCCCAGTGGCTCTGGGGGGCGGAGGCAGGAGGATCGCAAGTTGAGACCAGAGGCAGTCCGCGTAACTTAGTGAGACCCTGTCTCAAAAAGTAAAAAAATGGGCTGAGGGTGCAGCTCAGTGGTCCAGCACTTGCAGAGCATGCAGGCAAGAGGCATGGGTTCAACTCCCAGTACCAAAAAAAAAAAAAAAAAAAAAAAAAAAAAAAAAAAAAAAAAAAAAAAAAAAAAAAAAAGAGAGAGAGAGAGAAAAAGAAAAAAAGAAAGCAAGGGGATTTTATTGGGAAACATATACATATTCACATAGGAAAGCACACGCAGGGGCAGGCACGTTCCTGAGCATGCTCAGCTGAAGGTCATAAGTCTTTCAAAAAGGAAGGGTGACTGACAGAAGCCCTTCTGGGCAGAGAATCTAGTATTAAAATGAGCAAAGCTTACTCTAGGTCACTTAGGAGAATAAATCAGAGTGACTTTGGTGACAGTGGAGTTTTTTTTTTTTTTTTTTTAAGAGTTTCCAAAAAGTCTTAGCTTGAAACAAGAAGAAATAAATGGAAGGCTTGTTGCCAGTCTTTTAAAAGAGCAGCAACTTTCTTACCCATCAGTATAATAGTTTGCTGGGGAAGGTGCCTGCTATACTTAACACATAACGGTTGCTTACCATTGTAAGAAAGCTCTATTTTGACAAAGTTTTAATAGCACCTTGGAGGAGTGCAAAGTTGGGCTATTTTGTGAGGAATTGTAGTCTGGTTTAATATGACTCTTTCAGTATGAGGGGTAGAATTGATTAGAACTGGATAATGATTATAATATAATGGCTTAAGATCAGTAAACACAGCAAAGACAGGCTTTTGAGGGGAGGGTTTCATAATGAGCAAATTAAAAAGCCATGTTTATGTAGCCAGGGAGCTGTGCAGGTATAGATTGTTTTGAGTTCATACAATCTAATGGTGAGATCATTTTGGAAACCCAGAAGAGAATAATTTGAGCAAAGACAGGTAAAGGTAATGTGAAGCAGGACTGATAATTTGAGTTTAGCTAAAACGATACTCAGGCCCAGTGGGGGAATTGGGTGGGGCGAGGAAAAGAGGGAGGTTGATTGACAGTTCAATGAACCCACACCTGTACACTATATTTGTAAAGTATTTGTGTGCACATTCCTGTGTTTTTGCTTACTTTACCCATACACTTCTTTCTTAATTAATTTCCGTTGTTGTATACTAAAGTTCTAAACTAAAGAAGTCTCTCTATGTGTTGTCTAGACATCAGTGAATGCAAATGGACCTTCAGGAGGTGACCACTAGTGCCTTTCATAAAATGCAGAAAGATCACATAGGCACATGTAAACTTTTTTGAGTATGACACTGAAGTTGGTTGTTATTGGTTGTTGTTGGTTGTCAGGTGCCACTGTCTGAGGACCAATCTGCTGAAGCTAGCTCAGAAAGTCTAGCAAAAAAGAAAAGGACCATAAAAACCCCTAGACAACAGCCCCACCTGGGCTATCCAGTCAGGATGCCCTCTGTTTACATGGAGGTTTTATTTATCTTCTCAATAAAATCCTCCTTGCTCTTGTTTGCCTTGGTTATCTGTGCATTTATTCCTGGGTCCATGGACCCAGGGGCCCCATGCCCAGCACCAGAGGAGAAACTCCAGTCTCAACACTATCAAGAAATGATATTGAAAATCTGCCCTATTGCTATTATTGTATGTCTTACAAAGCTCTTTTTACTGTATTCCTTTTATTCCTAATTCTAATACTCTAATCATATGGAGTCACATTGATGTTAGGAGTTTTCTTTTGTTTTGTTTTATTTCATTTTGTTTTCTTTGTGGCTTTTATTTTCTTTTATATTGTCACTTTTAATTTCAGGTCTTCTCGTCTGTTTCTGGAAGTTCTTGGAGCTCCTACTTTTCATCTAGAAATGTTGTCTCAAGTGGAGTTTACTTTTATGATTTCACTGAATGATACTCCTATGGAACAGATTTTGAATAAATTCTTTTAATTCATAAAGCTTTTTTATAAAAGATAATAAGTTGCTTTGGAAAGAATTGCTTAAGAAACTTCACCTTGAGTAATATTCAAATAAGGAGCATTCCCTTTGTGTACTCCCTGCCCATACCTCACTTTGAGTCATTTCCTCTTCCCAGTTTATCCCCAATGTTTTCAAAGGAATGAGGTCACTTTGAATAGCAATACTTCCTTCCCTTACATTGGTTAAGAGTTTACTTGCTACCCAGAAACTTTGCAAGGACAATGTCACAAAATCAATGTTGTTGTTTGCTGTTGGTATCCCACTCATAGCCACCCTACGTACAACAGGCAAAACAGTATGTTCAGTGCTTCTCTGCTATTCAATTTCAGTGGCGGATTGATATTTGGGAGGGGGTTGCTAGGTCCTTCTCCCAAACCTACAGTATCCGGTGTTCCCAGGCAGTGTCCCATTCAAGTACTAATCAGGCCCAACCCTGCTTAGCTTCTGAGATCTGAGGAGGTCGGCCACCACAGTGCTATGGCTGCAGGCCACACAATCAGTAGATACTCCTTGTTGAACACCTAATTATCAGCTGTATACTCCACATATATTATCAGCAATTCACGTAACTGTTCTCAGTCTTTCCTCCTTCTCTTCTCCTCCTCCCCCTTCTTCTTCTCTCTTTCTCACTCTTGCTCTCACTCTCTTCTGCTGTTGAAATCCAGGCTCAGAAAAGGTACTTGCTTAAAGTCTCATAGCTAGTCATCCAAAGCAGAGCTGTGAAGATATTTCCGCTTAATACCAAATGCCATTTGCTATACACATCATATTGAAGACATCTAGAATGAGTTGTGGTTGCAGATTCAATAAGCAAACAAACAATAATAATGAAAAAAGAGGTCAGTTCTTTTTCTAGTTCTAAGTTATATGAACTTATTAACCTGTCAGCCCTCCCCAGTCACTGCCTCCTTTTTTTTTTAAATCAGGCATTTTTTAAAATCAATAATCTACACAATCATTTCATATTTTTCCTATACATTAATTTGCACATTTTATCCTGTCTTTTCTCCAGGGTTTCTTCATGAATTAGTAAATGGCTATGTGTTAGACAGCTTTCTGTTGGTGTAAATAAATACCTGAGTTAACTGAAAAGGAAGAAATATTTATTTTGGTTTATGGTTTCAATGGTTTTTAGTCCATAGTCACCTAGCCATATTGAGTTGGGTCTGAGGCTAGGCAGAACGTCATGGCTGGAAGCAGGTGGTAGAGCAAAGCCCCACCAGGCAGGAAGCAGAAAGAAAGAAAGGGAAGGAGCTGGGGTCCTAATGTCCCCTTCCAGGACACAGTCCCAGTGACCTACTTTCTCCAGCTACACCCTACCTCTTAATGTTTCCATCACCTTCCAATAGGGCCATCAGCCTGGGGGCCAATCCTTCAACACACGAGCTTTGGGGGGAACATTTATCATAACAGGCTATTTACTTGTACAAATGTGGCTATGTGAAAGGGATTGCTGTGTCGTCTGATGTGAGAAAGAAGAGATTGGGATTAGTTAATGCGAAAAAAGTATGGAATATAGTATGTATTCACATTGCCTCTCAGTACATGTTACTACATATAAAAGTCAAACAAAACCACACTTTGCTGTTCGAGTTGTTAACACCACTAGTCATGGCTCTCATACTTTAAAAAGCTTGACTTGATTCAATGCAGCAGCTTAGCAAAAAGATCTGCATGTGTTCATCTATTTAAGTGTCCATCTGGACAGTATTAATCTCTAATACTTAAAGGCGTATTATATTTAAATTTTTCACTATAGAAAAAAATACAAATCACTTAATGTAATTGCTTATCTGGAGACTTTGGGAAGAACTTATTCAAGTTTTTAAAGCCTCCTTTGGCAGTGAGATGCAATGGGAGTCAGATAAAGGTAAGGAAACAAACACATACTGGCCAAAAAATAAAAGTAATGAAATAGAAATCAAGTCTCATGAACATCCGGAGCCTGTTGTAAGGGCAAGGGGTAATTTCTTCTCTGCCCTTTGGAGATTAGTTATAGTAATCTGTCTTTGACAGATTACCAGTAAGAAAAACACACAAATTTATTTTGGGAAGGAGGCAGTCACAGCATCTACCCATCTAACATGATTTGGAAGCCTACATACTTGTTTTTCAATACGGATGAGGGCAAATGGAGAATGTGGGCAATTTTGAGGGGTTGCAGATGATTATGGAGGAGGAATGAGTTGTCCTGGAGGCAGAAAATAGCTTGTAAAATTCTCTTTGGGGTATTTTTTCCCAGTACTCAGGTATTGAACCCAGGGTCTGGAGTATGCTAGCCAGGTACTCTCCTACTGAGTTGCACCCCAAGCCTCTTTTTAATCTTTTTTTTTTTTTTTTTTGGTACTGGGGGTTGAACCTAAGGTCTCGCGCTTGCATGCTTTGCAAGTGCTGGACCACTGATCTGCCGCCTCCAGCCCATTTTTTTTTTTTTTCTTCTTGAGACAGGGTTTCACTAAGTTACGCAGACTGCCTCTGGTCTTGAACTTGTGATCCTCCTGCTTCTGCCTCCTGGGCTGCTGGGATTACAGGCATGTGCCACCACACCCAGCTAATCTTTTTTTGTGTGTGTGTGAGACAAGATCTCACTAAATTACACAGGTCGTTTTTGGCCTCGAGCCTCTGATACTCCTGCCTCAGCCTCCCAAATTGCTGGAATTATAGGTATGCACCACACTGTCCAAGTTCTCTTTGGAATTTTAATGAGTCTAAGTGCAGCACTGTGGTGTCTGATCCCTCCGGTCAAATCTCGGAAGCTAAACAGGATTAGGCCTGGTTAGTACTTGGATGGAAGACCACCTGGGAACACCAGGTACTGTAGGCTTGGGAGAAGGACCCAGTAACCCAATCGCAAAAAACAATCAGTCATTGAAAACTCTATGAATAGCAGAGAAGCACTAATAATAGTGCTTCCCCTGTTATATATAGGGTCACTATGAGTCAGACACTGACACAATGGCACCTAACAACAAACAACAAGAAACAGTCATTATCTTGCAGTGGAAGTCCATCTAGATGTGGTTACATGCCTAATTCTTCCCTTCTGAGATGGATGATGACATTTCAGCGTAGGGATGGAAGGCAGTTGTGTTCTCTCCTATAATCTAGTCTTAATGCAAATAAGAGAAGTTTTTGCACTTGGGTAGACAGAAGCGATACATGCATAGAAAGCCCTTGGTTCTGAACATGCTTTTAAGACCTTTCAATTTCCTTTAGATCAAATGCTCAGCATACCTATAACACCATTTTTTGTGGTATCATTCTCTGAGTCCCAATGCTATCTTGTTTCATACATTTATTGAACACCTACTACATTGTTTAGCTTAGCTGGTAGAACGCTCACTCTGCATGCTCTGAAGCCCTTGGTTCAATACCCAGCACTACAAAAATGAAAGAAGGACCTGGCAGTCCACACTGGAAACAATCCCGAAATAATCAGCCATTGAAAACATTCTGTATGACTCGGGTTCCCGGAGGGACACCGTGTCTATCCAAAGTGTTCCCAATGAGAGACGGAGACCTGAGCCGCTGCAAGCGCAAAGGATTTTATTGTCCGACTTGTCGGGGTCTACTCAGCTCCATCGAACGAGAGAGCGAGTTGTTATTGTTGTTAGGTGCCGTCGAGTCGGTATCCGACTCATAGCGACCCTCACAGGGTTTTCAATGGCTGAGTGCTTCGGGATTGCCTTGGGAGTGGATTGCCAGGCCCTTCTCCCATTTTTGCGGTGCTGGGAATTGAACTCGGGGCCTCAGAGACTGCAGTGCAGTGCTCTACCCACTGAGCTAAATCCCAGCCCATGAGAGAGGGAGAGAGACCCCGAAGTGCAGAAGCGAGGGCTTTTTATACCCTTACAGAAGCAAAATGGCAGGTTAGCTGACTGGTACAACTTTGATTGGTCACATTGGTTGACTTTTAAACTGATTGGTTAAATCAAATAGCAAGGCGCGTGGGAAGGGGGAAGGTTTCGGCATTCTGAGACGTTGGTGTCAGCAGATGTGCGCTGACGGTAACAGGAAGCGGCAGCTTAAGATAGCTCAGGACCTCCCAAGTTGGGAGGGGTGGGGTCTCTCTGAGGCAGTGGAAAAATTTTCTTAGCCTGTTCTATGAAATGGCTTTTCTATGGATGAGCTGGGTCCTTCAATTCAATGCATATATGTAAATGCCACAATGAAAAGCATGTCAGAATGAATCACATTAAGTTGTACATTAAAAATGTCCCATAAAAAAATCAAGGAAATAAAAAAGAAAAGAAAAGAAAACATTATGAATAGCAGAGAAGCACTGACATAGTGCCAGGAATGGCAAAGTGTTGGGGAGTGTTTCATTCTGTTGTACATCGAGTCACTGTAAGTCAGACCTGACTCCATGGCACCTAACAAATGCATTGGAGATGATCTATTGCAAACTGAAGATACAAAGATGAATACCACATTGATCTTGTCCTCACTGAGACTATAGTTTAGGTTGAAGTGTTAATTTTAATCATCACAAGCAAGATGCTAAACTTTGGAGTACACTAATTTATTTTATATATGTATATGTGTGTATATATACATATATATTTATATATGTATGTGTGTATATAGTGAATATACATATATTTACATATGTGTGTATCTGTGTGTGTATGTGTGTGTATATATATATATATATATATATATATATATATGTATATGAGGATCTCAGGGTGGTCTGACTTGTTGCCAGTATTCAAGGACTTCCAGTTGCCAGCATTTGAGGATTTCCAGGTCTCTTCCTCATAAACAAGAACCCACTAACCAACTTCTGTAATGTGCAGAGCAGGACAGAGCACTTGCTCATTTGTTCACATTAATCTGGTCTCTTGTCTCATAGTCACATTTTGCTGCTGAGGTAGGTAGGAAGTCAGTAGGGATGAGTAGGATTTATTCACTGCTTCAGATGGAACTGGACTAACACCTCAAGATTGAATTTAACACCTTTCCTCTTGCACTACAGTAGTAACTTAAGTCCAGTCTGCTATGGAGGTTGACTTTATGGTAAAAATTTCAGTTAGTCATCAGGAATAAAATGAATACATTCTATGGTTTAACATCTACCTATTGCACTTAAATGTTTTTTAGTCATTGCCTTTGATCCACGATCTTGTGATAACAGGGCTATTTTTAGAATTCATACTTAATGAGTAAAATGATTTGATGCTGTTAGTGGCATGGTCACTTCTCATTTAGGATCCAAATGCTCCTTCCTCCAGACTACCTAGCCTCTCTTAGAGAATCTCTTCTGCTAAATGAAGCATTCCACATGCCCACTTTGTCTCATATAAATTAGGTGACTTATAAACAACAAATTTATTTTTGAGGTTTCTGTAACTAGGAAGTCAAAAAGGCACAGGCAGATCTGGCACCCAGCGAGGATCTACTATGGGTTCAAGGACGTCTGGCTGTGCTCTTACATTGTAAGAGGGATGAGGGATTTCTCTAGGGTCTCTTTTCTAAAGGCACTAATCCCAATGATGAAGGCTCTACCTTCATCACCTAATCACATCCCAAAGGCTCCCCACCATTTAATTCTCTCACCTTGGGGGTTAGGATTTCAACATATGAAGTTTCCAGTGATGAAAACATTCAGATCATGGTAATGGCTCGAAGAGACGAATTATTTTCATTGAAATTATTGGTTATGTTGTTGTTGTTAGGTTAAGGAAGACTGAACCAGTCTTGTTGGCTCATAGACTGGACTTCTTAGACTGTCAGGTGAGGGCGCAGCTCTAAGGACTCAGTTGAACTGCTGACCTAGGGATAAGGTAGTTTGCTTCCTTTACCTATAGTTATTAGGCTTTACCTATGGTATCCTTTTTCTTCAGAGACTGCTTATGTTGCTGACATATTTGTACCTTCAGTGAGTGTCATAACTCTTGCTTTCAATTATATATATTTATTATATTTGTGTAATAAATTAATTCTATTTAATTTATAATAGCAGAATGTAAACATTTCATACAATAAATTTTTCTTCATCAAACAATTTTTGAACACTTCTGTGCAATATTTTGTGCTATGCCAGGGACATATAAAAGTAAATATAATAAGGTCTATATCATCTTCAAATTTAAAATATAGATTATTACAAAAGATATATTTGCCTACTGAAGAAATTGGAAATAAATAAAGGTAAATAAAACAAGTACATATCACCCATAACACAACACATAGCTAACTACTGCTAATATTTTAGTATGTAGCTTTTGAGAATATTATGGTTGACCAAAAGGAGATTTTATTGCATATTCCTTTTGTAATTTGTAATTTGTTTTTGTCACTAATTGATGATTTGGGAGAAGGACCTGGCAACCCACTCCCCAAAACAAATAAGCCATTGGAAACTTTATGAATAGCAGCTGGGCATTGCAGGGTGTCGGAGAGTGTTTCACCTGTTGTACATAAGGTTATTGTTGTTGTTGTCAGGTGCCAATCAGCCAGGTCCAATTCATAGAGACCCTCACAGGGTTTTCAATGGCTGATTATTTCAGGATTGCCTCCGGAGTGGATTGCCATGTCCTTTTCCTGTTTTTGCAGTGCTGGGAATCAAACCTGGGACCTCAGAGACTGCAGAGCAGCACTCTACCAACTGAGCTAAATCCCAGCCCCATACATATGGTTGCTATGAGTCAAACTCAACTCAACAGCACCTATTTGCTGTCAGTTGCCCAATTGATAAAGGGATTAGTGCCTTTAGAAAAGAGATAAACCATAACATTCATCTGCCCATGTGTAAAATTCCCTGGCTCATCTCTCCCTCTAAAACAGATATTTTCTTATCTTCTCTCTCTCTTCCTTTCATTTTTGCATGCATACAATCATGATGTTTCTTCTTCTACACCTCACAGTCTAGGAAAGGTAGTGCCTAAGTAAATAGCACCTATAAACCTGAAAAATAAAGACTAAGATAGAAGAAAAGCACTATGTGTATTTGTGCACACAGGTGGGACCTGACTCCAGTTGGGAGAAATTGTTTGTAGGGTCTTCCTCCTATTATACTAACCTTGGCTCCTTAATATTTCTTCCATATTTAGTGGATTTTAGGTCATGTCTATTTTTACTTTCCAATATCCCTTTTAATAAGTTTTCATAATCTCACATCTCCTTTCCATTTCCAGTGTTCTTGCCCTTATTCAGACCTTTCTTGTCTTAACCAGGATAATCACTCTGATAACCCAGCAAGTTTCTTGACCCTCCTCTACACTGTCTTGCACACTGCTATCACCCTTCCTAAACCACTACTTTGAAGATTTCATTATCCTGGTCAAAAAAGGATTTTGTGATTTACAGCAGAAAACCCACGTGCTTTAGCTTGACAGTCAGGGTTAAATAGAGACCTATTTTTCTAATCTTATTTCCTCTGCCTCCATAACATCTTCTGTACCTCTGGTGCTTGGAAAAACCCTATGGATTCTCCAGAACCTGGTACCTTGATACACCTCCCATAAAGCTGGGCCCAGGTACACTTGCCTGAAGCATTCTTGTTGTTCCCTGTATCACCTTCAACAGCGACATGTGCTGCCTTCATTGGTACCCTGAATTTTTCAAACTGTCTCATGTTCATTTTGATTATATTGAAAACTCATTTGAGTCACAAGTATTGTTGGTATCTCTTGGAGCTCCTAGAACAGAAACTTGAACAAAAAGGATATCATCCAACCTCTGTGGAATCTGATGTTGATTTAAAATGAGCTGCTGTTTGGACAATATTTGAACCTCTTTGATTAGATTACATGTAAATATAATCTAGTAATATTGATATGAGCTAGGTCATGTGTATCTTTCCTACCCTTTCACATTTTATTTTATTAACCAGATCTGGCAACATCTCACTGGGCTTCAGAAAGCTCTTCTTCCATTTCTTTACCCTTTCATTTGATTAGAAAATGCCAGAGAGGGGAATCCCTCTTTCATTCTTGGTGTCAGCCTGCATAAATCCGTCTGTCATATAATCTTCTTTCCTAGGAATATTTTTGTAGAAAAATATTGTGAGAAAGGGCAGAAAGGAAGAAGGGAAACGAAACGTGTATGAAAACTAGTTGTTAGGTGCCATCAAGTCGGGTCTGACTCATAGCAACCCTATGTACAACAGATGAAACACTACCTGACACTGTACCATGCCTGGCACATGTCAGGGCTTTTCTGCTATTCATAGGATTTTCAGTGGCAGATTGTTTCAGGAGTGGGCTACCAGGTCTTTCTCCCATTTTTGCAGTTCTGGGGATCAAACTCAGGGTGTCAGAGAGTGCAGAGCAGCTTCTACCAACTGAGTCAAACCCCAGCCCCAAATCCTACTTAGATCTTTATTTTAGAATGCATATGAGGGCATTTATCTCATTTGAGATAAATTATATCTGTGGAAATTTGCAGTTGTATGCATACATTCTAATGATTGGGATAACTTCCTTGTAAGCAAATCCTTACAACAGAATTCTTTGAGACTGGAAGCTTTGTTAGTACATTAAATGAATTGTTTGAGTTGAGTTACACATGACTGTTTTGGAATATTTTGTGTCAAAAAATCAATTCCCTTATTTTTTTGTTCTTGGGGATTGAACCCAGGACCTCTCACATACATTGCCAGTGCCCTACCACTAGCCTGCACCCTGAGTTATTTATTATTATTTTTTATTTAGAGGTAGGGTGTTGCTGAGATTTATAGGCTGCCTCTGGTCTCAAACTTGCAATCCTCTTGCCTCTACCTTCTGAGTTGATGGGATTAAAGGCATGTGTCACTGTGCCTGGCTTCCAGTTCGTGTTTAAGAGTAAGCAATCATAGGAACAAGAATAAACAATTAGCCAATGTTAAAATTTGTGTAATGTTCTTAAATTTTCAGCCTTCAACACTGAGTTTTGGCAAAAGTATTAACACACCTACAGTACATTTCATAGCAGGGATCCAGAGTCAATCAACACTGTTATGTGTAGACGTGTGTGTGTGTGTGTGTGTGTGTGTGTGTGTGTGTAGCACTTTTATATCATTATTTCATTGGTTTCAGTCCTGCCTCTCTTAACTGTCTTCTATCTACTGCTTTTCCTCCTGGGACAATACTATTAGTACAGCATTAGTTCTTTTGTTGTCTATCCAGAGATATACTACACAATATATTCTTATACAATATTCTACTACTACAAGTGAATAATAGAAGCCCCTTTACCATTTTTATGTGCTATTTATTCTTTACCTTATATTTTCACTTATTGATTTTGTGTAGAGATTGTTCCAGATGTACACATAAAGGTCTCATCTACACTGTTTTAAAATCGCTAAATAGTATTTCATTGTTTAAGTGGGCCATTATTTATATAACCAGGCCCCAGTGATAGGCACTTACATGGTTTCAACTCTTTTGTCATGGTAAGAAATGCTACAATATAAAAAACATGAACATAAGTCAGTTTACTCATGTGGAAATACATATTGAATTTCAAGAAGTGACATTGTTAGGTGAAAGGATGTGTGCATTTGTAATTTTGATAGATATTGTCACAATTGTCCTTTTAAGAAATTACATTGATTTATACTCTCACTAGAAATTCTGCAATAACTTATTTGTGTACACCTTTATCAATGACATTTTGTGATTCTTTTTGACATTTGCCAGTATGATACAGTGAAAGTAGTATCTCATTGAAGTTTTAATTTTCAATTATTGTATTATGAGTGGGGTGGGATGATATACTAGAAAAGAATTATTTGTTTCTTCTCTTTTGTGAGTTGTCTGTTTACATCCTTCTCGATTGAGTTGAAAGTCTTTTTTAATGCCAATTGCTCTTATTTATTAGAGAAATTTGTTTTTTTGTGTATGTGAGGGACAAAACTTTTAGTCTAAATTCCATGTTCCTGCAACTGTATCAAATGAATAAAACATCATTTCCAGTGACAGTAGCTCCATAACTTGCCAATATTTTGGACTCTTTATTTGTATGTAATGATCCTTTCTTTTGTTTCTTTTCCCATATGATTATTCTTCCTTGCAGTTAGTTCACAATATTGATGAATTTCATTTTCTCCCTGATTTTCCTTATTTCTTAAAATTTCCAAAGTCTACCCAGAGTAATCCTACCTTTAAGAGTACTCCTGCCTTCCATGAAGCATTTCCTTTTCCTAGGAAATTTTATCAGAATATCTGAAAATAAATGAACTTCCTCTAAATCTCCTTTAGGATTTTTACAATAGCATAAATCTCTTTTGAATCTAAGCATCTTGGACACTCAGATTTTTCTAGGTATATGTGATAGCAAGCTACAAGCCCTAAGTTTATTCCTTTTCATACCTATCCCAAGGCCATTGTCTTGTTCTGAATTTATCTTCCTGGGGTAACATCCCTCCCTGTCTGCTGATCTCCAGGGCCTGTCCCAGGAAGAAAACTACTACTTCCCTCTTTCCCATGCCCTGGACCATGGATGAATTTTAGTGGATTATAGCAGGCCACACACACATTCTGAAAACATAAAGAACAGATTGTAATTGACAAACTCTTTGTTTTCAAACTCATGTGGCTTTTGAGCAATAACACAAAACTCTCTTTGTCTTTGAGAAACAGAAAGAACCTCTTAACTCACCAAGTATTTAAATCTACTGCAATATGGTGGGTGGGCTAATGCAGGAATCCTGGGCTGGTACAAAAGAAGTGCTGTGAAAAACTCATTCTCAAGTCACATATAGTGCTAAATTTGCAACCATGCGTTGTGCTTAGGTAAAAGACTGAGTGGAATTTTAAACTGTTTGAAGATTTACAGTGGGAATAATTCAAGGAGTTGGAAAAGTAAGACTATAAAGAAAGGCATAGGGACCTAGGGTTACATTTACCCTGCAAAAGAGATATTGTCAGAAAATATTAACAGTGCATTTCAAGGTCACAAAATGAACATGCAAAAGATGGTACCTCAGTAGTCTATGTCTAGTGGATAAGAGAAAATAAGCTGTAAACCATAAGGAAGAATTTAGGTTAGAAATAAGATAATAATTCACCTGAATATGTTGCTCATTTAAAAGTAAAATTGTGTACTTTATATATATTACACTTTATTAAAATGTGTCTTTTTTTTAAAAAGAAAAGACTGATTTTCATATGTGTGGGATTGCTTTGGAATGGTCAGAGAGTCAGATGGTTTTCTAAAGTTTAGTGATATTGGATAACCTCTGCCATCAGATTGCTTTGTCTAAATCCTAACATCACTGCTTCCCATTTGGATGACCTTGCACAAACCTCTGGCCTGGATTCTAGCTTCATTTCTCTCTTCTAAAATGGGATAATGAGAGTATCCACCAGCTAGTTTTGTTAAGAGGATTATATAACAATAATATCCTAGTTATTATTTAATTTTATTTTAAAAGGCATAACATGGAAAAATTAGTGGTTTAAACAAGAAATAACCTTTTTCCTATCATGAGTAGTCCTCAGGAGACTTCTTGGGCTGGTGTGGTAATGCATGGTTCCTGGTATTCAAGTCCTGTCTCATCTGGTTGCACTGGTGTATATGACTTAGATTCTGAAGTATATGTTTATTCTAGCCATTGGAAGGATAAAGAAAAATTTTTTATTTTTCCTTGAGGACAGTTCCTGGAAGTTGCATTTCCATTCTCAACCCTTTGGTCTGAACTAAGTTGCATGTCACACCTAGTAACAGGGGATGTTAGGAAACATGGTTGTTATTCCAGGTAGGTATATTTAGCCAGAGATCAGGGAATCTGTTAGTATAGATGAAAGAGATTGGTATAGATGAATATTGTTGTTGATGGAGGAGATATTTAGAGCTAGCAACTTCTACTATACTCTAGAAAATGCTTAGCTCAGTATCTGGCAGTAAATGAAAACTTTTATGATTGTTATCATTGCAAACTCAGATTCATATATCCAGCATCCTATCAGCTGTTTTCATTTGGGTGTTCCACAGGCATTACCAACTCAACATTTCTAAAAATAAAGTCATCCTAACAGTGTTTATTTCCTCTCTTCCACTGCTTACTCACTCATAGGACATCTGCTTAGCCTTTTGGGTTCTCAGTCTTCAATAATGGCTTCTCTGCCCATCCCCGAAGGAGTTTTTTCCTACTATGACTTTGCTTCACTCACTACATCTAATTAGTGTCAAAGGCCTAGTCATTCTCCCTGGGAAATGTCCATCAAATATGGCATTTTCTTTCTTGTCTTAAAATCCCTTACCTTGACTTCACAACTCTTTAGAACGGTTCACAAGGCCCCGTCTATGTAGTCTGTCTTCAGTTTATTATTTGGTTCAATATGATACTCCATGTGAAAAAAAGGGTAATCTTTTAAAACTGTAAGTCTGTATGTTATATGGTACATAGAAGAACAGAGAAAAAAGTGAATTAGACATTGAACAGCCATAAAGAATTTCTCTTTTAGTTAATTGGTATATATTCAAATTCTAATGACTGTTTGTCTCTGTCTCTTTCCCTATTTTATTCCTTTATCTCATTTTTTATCTCTCTATTTTGTCAGACATTAAAAACAATAAAAAGCAACATATAAATGACCACAGAAATTTTATTGATTCTTTCCTGGGCCAGTATTGTAATACTTTTAACAAATCTATTAAAGATTTAAAAAGGTATGTTCATTTGCAAATATAACTGACACTACTCTGAGAATCAAATATTTATATTATTTTAGGTATATAAAATATTTATTCAAGAAAAGGATTTTTTTTAACCGATTGTGATGTAAAATCTAGACAAGCCACCAATTTCACATGCTGTGCAAAATCAGAACCTCATTTCCAAGTGGGCAACTCAACATGTGCCCCAATGAATGAAAGTGTTGTGAAGAACATTAAAACCATGTACATTCTTTTCACTTGAGTCATTTGTTATCTTTGCTACAAGGCTAGGAGATCCCTAGGAAAGTGGGAACATTTCGGACTACTTGCTTCTGTACCAATTTTCCCTCCATAGGCATAAAAACATTTGCAAATGACACATGTGAATCAATCTCTTGTAATAAAAATTAACTTGCTTTGTAAACAGTTGAACCCTAGAGATTTACTTGTAAAGTCTTAATTTCTTTTCTTTTTGGTAGGTTAAATGGTCAGGTTCCCTTCCTTCTTCCCTCTCTCCCTCCCTCCCTTTTTTCCTCCCTTCCTCTCTCCCTTCCTTCCTTCCTTCTTCCTTCCTTCCTTCCTTCCTTCCTTCCTTCCTTCCTTCCTTCTTTCCATTTGCTGGGGATTGAACCTAGAGCCTTGCGCATAGTAGACCTGCAATCTACCACTGAGCTATAATCCCAGCTCCTGGATTCGTTTCTATGCCACTAACGAAAAATTAAGCTGTAGATAAAAACAGATTTGTAAGTAAAGCTATAAATGAAATTTGACTAATTTTCAGGCCTATTTTAGTTTTTCCTTTTACTTACTTCACTTT